>OX465281.1:155561197-155858321 GCA_949987705.1 Thereva unica | reverse complement strand
TATGGTACCGGTGTACGCAGAATTCCCCCACCTATCTACGACGGTAAAAATAATGGTCCTATCTTATAAACTTTTGGAGTTATGAGTCGCAAAATTTCAAAATTTTGTATTTTTTTCACTAAAATTTCAACTAAAACCACCTTTTTCTCCAAAAAATACGTGATAAACCTAAACTTTTTGTTTCCCAAAATTAAAAATTTTGGACAATTTCCTATAAATAATGTATTACAACTTTTACGCCACAGCCTCTATTTTTGAAGTTATAAGCATTTTTAATGTTGAAATTGGTTCTATTTCGTCCTTTTTTAGTACTTTTCCATCTGAGCTTTGTCGAAAAGTGCCAAATAAGCATCGAAAAAGGCCAATATTAACTTTAAAATTGCTTATAACTTCTAAAGTAAAGGCCCTAGAATAAAACTTGTAATACATTATTTATAGGAAATTGTCCAAACTTTTTAATTTTGGAAAAAAAAGTTTAGGTTTATCACGTATTTTTTGGAGAAAAAGGTGGTTTTAGTTGAAATTTTAGTGAAAAAAATACAAAATTTTGACTTTGGCGACTCATAACTCCAAAAGTTTATAAGATAGGACCATTATTTTTACCGTCGTAGATAGGTGGGGGAATTCTGCGTACACCGGTACCATAACCATGAAAATGGGTTACACGGTTACAAAAATACAGGGTGATATGTAAAACTTTAGCAAAAAAACTTCAAAACGCCCTAGCGGCTAAACCGTTACGATTCCCCCCCCCCCCCACCCATACGATTTTTTGTTCGTCTCTCCAAGACCTATCCACAGCCGGCCGCTTTGTAAGTTTATGTGGGACACCCTGTATATCTATAATATAAAAATGAATCGCTAAATTTGTTGCTAAGCGCAAAACTCGAGAACGGCTGGACCAATTGGACTAATTTTTTTTCGAATATTCGTTGAAGTACGAGGATGGTTCTTACGCAGAGAAAAATTTAAAAAATTGCCTGAAAAAACAAAAAAATGGTAATTTCAGGAATTTTCACTTCATTTTAGTTTCAATAGCTTCATGGCCTACCTATTGTTTGACAAATGTAAAATTGTCATTAAATTGAATCATTACATTTAATGAAAATTTCAAATTTACGCAGCTGTCAAACAATAGGTAGGCCATGACGCTATTGAAACTAAAATGATCCATGGCGGCCGTCTCAAGAGGGCGGTGTACCACTTTCTTCACAACCACCTCGACATGGGTATCAAATGAAAGGGTATGATAAGTAGAATACAATAAGCAATGTAGTATACAAAATATATCTTTAGATCCATGGCGGCCGTCTAAAGAGGCCGGATTACCACTTTCTTCACAACCCTATCAAAATGGGTATCTGTTGCGGAATCGCCAATATTGTAGCTGCAACCTCCTCAGGGTGAATTTATTTAGACGGTTTCTTTTTTTTGTTCGAGATTAACATTTATTTTCTTGCTCCACTAAATATTTTTTTGTTTTTTATTATAAAATTAAACTAGTTCCTTTAAAAATGGTAAGTAGTATTTCAGTTTAAATGTTTATTTGTTATATAGTTGATTCAGAGTAAATTCTGATGACGACTTCTGCTGGGCTGCTGGCTTCTCCGGCTGCTGGTACCAAAGTGCTTAGAGATCGACTTGGAGATGATATCGATCCCCCCTATGCTGGATATGCCAATTCCATTGTTCCTATTCCTGTTCCTTTGAAGAATTGTTAAATGTGGGTCTCTATTTTCGAGTTGGTTTGTGTCCCAGATGAGGATCATTTTACACCTTCAAAAATATTCTTCGAATCTCCAACATTCTCCCGCCCCTTGAAAGGAAGTTTCAACATATGACCTCTGGTGAGTAGTTCTAGCAGTCGTCTTGCGTGCGGTTCTTTCATGGGTTGTGCCTTTTGTGTTTTTCATATTGCCACCAAGATCCTTGGGTTCAGGAGAGGCTCGGGTTCGTGGATGAATTCATGAAAGAGAGGAGGGAAATTCAGTGAATACAAAAATTTGCACATGATATAAAGAAAGACAAATATTAAAAAAAAAACAGCCTTTACAAATTGAATTATGAATTGAACTCCGGTTGATTTTTGATTATTATTTTTTTTTTTTTTTTTTTTTTTTTTTTTTTTTTTTTTTTTACGGCCAAAATTATTTTAATCTTATTTCAATAAACTTAGTGAAAAGATGCGCTCATTTTTATAAGGCGTTTTCGATTGGAAGCAAACAGATCTTAGTTATGGGGCGTTTGAATTCGCCAGTCTTAGTCTTAATAGTCACAACGCGAATGAGGTTATCCCGTCCTGGATGAACTTGTGTGATCCTTCCTAGTGGCCACTGGTTGGAGGGAAGGTTTTCGGATTTGATTAGGACTAGGTCACCCAGTTTGACATTTTTGGATACTCTTGACCATTTTGGCCGCTGCTGAAGTCTCGTTAAATACTCGCCGGTCCACGCTTGCCAAAAGTCTTGCTTCACCTTTTGGACTAAGTTCCACCTACCAAGTGAATTAAGCTTGCAATTGGAAAAGTCCTCTTCGGGAGGAGCTAATAGAGCGTCCCCAGTTAAAAAGTGCCCGGGGGTCAAGACTCGGGTGTCATTAATGTCGTCTGTTAGAGGACATAACGGGCGCGAGTTTAAGCACGCCTCTATTTGGGCCAGCACTGTACTGAACTCTTCGAAGCTGAGGGGTACATTACCAGCTACTCGTTTCAGGTGATGCTTGATGGACTTCACCCCGGCTTCCCATAAGCCACCAAAGTGGGGGGAAGCGGGCGGAATGAAGTGCCATCGAATGCCTTGATTATTGAAAGTGAGCGCTGCTTGATGATTAGCTTGCTTTATGATCTGCTGGAGATCTTTCTCAAGCTTATTGCTAGCTCCGACGAATGTAGTCCCACAATCAGAATATACGTCGCGGCACATACCTCGGCGGGCGATAAAACGCTTGAAGGCAGCGATGAATGCATGTGTCGTAAGATCACTTACTGCTTCGATATGGATCGCTTTCGTGCAAAGGCACACGAAAATGGCGATGTAGCCTTTGTAGGTCCGGCATCCCCGTGAGTGCGACAAACGTAGATTAAAGGGTCCGGCGTAATCTACTCCGACTTTAGTGAAAGGACGACTCGCTTTGACTCGAGTGGACGGCAGATCGCCCATTAATTGTTCCTGAACCTTACAGGCGTTCTTAAAGCATGGAAGGCATTGATGAATAAATTTTTTAACTGTTCTGCGGGCATTGATGATCCATACATTTTTGCGCAATACTGACAATGTGAGAGTGAGGCCTCCATGCAAACACAGGAGGTGAGCGTTCTTTATAAGTAGATGTGTAAAGTGACTCTCAGAAGGCAAGATGATCGGGTGTCTTTCGTCGTACGGTAGGTCAGTGTTGACCAATCGTCCACTTACTCGCATTAGTCCGCCGTCTTCAAGGAAGGGATGTAGTCCGACGAGTTTGCTGGATGGGGATAGGGGTTTGCCCCGTGATAAGCGGTTTAGCTCGTCGGCAAAATATTTCCGTTGCTCGTGTAGCATCCAGAATGCTTGGGCTTCCTTGAGTTGAGCGACGGTGATGAATGGAAACGTTCGCGACTTGCCTTTAGTCCGACATTGCCTGATAAACAGTTTGCACAGGGCTGTTATTCGTAACAGGAGTGAGAGAGTTGAATATTTTTGAAGGAGTTGGAACGAATCTTGGTCAGTATCCATCGCCAGCAGGGCCTTCACTGGTTTAAGTTCCAATACTGAGGCTTCTGGAACTATCACCTCCACCTGGTTTGGCCAGTGATTACTCGATTCGGTCAGCCAGGAGGGCCCATGCCACCACAAGCTTTCATCGAAGGATTTGATGGAACACATGCCTCTCGAAGCGTAATCGGCGGGGTTATCGTTAGTAGGTACATGTCTCCATGGAATTGGACCTACGTTGCTTATGATTTCCGCAACCCGGTTGCTCACGAAAGTTTTGAAACTAGTGGGATGACGACGGAGCCAGGATAAGACTATGGTTGAATCGGTCCATGCATGCACTGTGGCGTCTTTCTGAGCTACTGAAGGTAAGAATCGTTTTATAAGGCGGGAAAGAAGCACCGCGCCGCAAAGTTCTAGCCTCGGCAGGGTAATTAATTTCAGAGGAGCGACTTTACTTTTCGCAGTAATGAGGTGGATTGT
The DNA here is from genome assembly GCA_949987705.1 of Thereva unica. Taxonomy (NCBI): domain Eukaryota; kingdom Metazoa; phylum Arthropoda; class Insecta; order Diptera; family Therevidae; genus Thereva; species Thereva unica. Next base: position 155,854,149 of record OX465281.1, on the reverse strand, counting down.
TACAACACCGTTTTTCTTAGAACGGAGGTATAGGGCAGCTCCATACGCGCTTGAGGAGGCATCGCAAAACCCATGAATTTGTACGACACTAGTAGGGTCAGTCTCCAAAAACCGAGGAATTGAGACGTTCTTTAGCGTTGGTAATAATTGTAGAAATTCCGTCCATTTCGTGGAGAGGTCATTGGGGACCTCTTCATCCCAATTCAGTCCTCGGTGCCAAAGCCCTTGCAATAGAATCTTCGCGGATAGTACGTGAGGGGATAGAAGTCCTAGTGGGTCAAATATTCTCGCGATAATAGAGAGTATTGTTCGCTTTGTGACGGGCGATGGAAAAGAAATGGGTTGAAGGGCATATGACAGCTGATCAGGGCCCGGCGTCCAGTATAATCCCAATGTTTTTACAACGTTATCTTTATTGAGGAGAATTGTCGGTGATGCAGTCCGTTGCGTGTCTAACAGATCGGCTACTATTTCTGCATGGTTTGATGCCCACTTACGAAGTTCAAATTTTCCGCATTTTAGTAATTCATCGATTTGTTTTCGAGCTTCCATTGTCTCCTCTAAAGTATCTCCTCCGGAGAGGAGGTCATCTACATAGAAGTCTCGCACTAAGATATTTGCTCCTAGGGGGAATTTGCCTCCTTCATCCTTTGCAAGTTGATGAAGCGACCGAATGGCAAGGAATGGCGCGCTGGAGACCCCAAACGTCACCGTTGTGAGACGATAATCCTCCGGGATATCATCCTCACTTCGATGCCATATGATCCTTTGATAGTCGCGATCATTGGGGTCAACAACAACCTGGCGATACATACGGGCTATGTCCGCTGTAAACGCAAATTTCCGTTGTCGCCATTCGAAAAGCAGCAGGGATAGGTCTCGTTGTAGAGGGGGGCCTGGAAGTAGGCGATCATTTAACGAGTACCCGTTTGAAGACTTAGCACTTGCGTCAAACACGATCCTTGTTTTGGTAGTGAGGCTTTCAGCTTTCTGGATGGCATGGTGGGGAAGGTAGAAAAGATTGTCATCAGGTTTTGCTGGAGACCTTTTATTGATGCGTTCCATATGACCAGCTTCCAAATACTCATCAAAACAGTTGTGATATTCTTGCCTCAGCAGAGGATCAGCATGGAGACGTCTCTTCAAAGTCTGGAGACGTTTTACGGCAGTTCGTCGAGAATCTCCAAATTTTAGGTCTCTTTCATCGAGTGGAGCAAACGGTAATTTCACTACGTACCGCCCTTCCGCCGTGCGGTAATGCGTTGTCTGGAAAAGTTTCTCGCATAGAAGTTCATCAGACGTTAATTGATGTGGGATGCTGACCTCTTCTAATTCCCAAAAACGTCGCATTAGGTCACATTCGCGGATTTGAGAGCAGTGGCTAATGATTGTGTTAGATTCGGATTCCCTTTCTGACGAGTGTTCAGATATGGAGGCTTTATATTCGCCGAAAACGATCCAACCAAACGAAGTGTTTTGTGCCACAGGAGAGGCCGAAATGCTCGGCATTAACCCTGGTTGTATTATTTTGCCATACACATCGACTCCGAACACAATGTCAATATTGCCCTGCACGTTAAACGTGGGATCGGCTAAGGATAGCGCCTTGAAATGTTTCCACGAGGAGAGCGAGAAATCCCGTGCAGGCAGAAAGTCCGTTACGGATTTAAGGACAATAGCTGTGACGTGTAGTTGGAAAATGCCACCCTGCCGGGGCTGTACAGTGAGGTTGACCACTGAATCAGATTCGGCGGTCACCTTTTTTCCTATCCCGAAAACCTGTGCAGCGGCACGGGTCCATTTCAAACGTAGTCGTTGAATTAGTTTGCTAGCCACAAAGGAGGCTTCTGAGCCGGGGTCGACCAGTGCCCGTACTAGATGGGGTTCGCCCGTTTGGGAGAGCACCTTTACCAGGGCGGTTGCCAATAGCACTTTGTTGTTCTTTCGAATAAGATATGACTTTACTTGACATGTTTCTGATCGCTCGGCGGAGGAGTTTGGTTCGTCTTTACCCGATAGGGGTTCCTTTTCTACGTTTCCGGATGGATATACGCGAACATATATTTCATGTAGAGAGGTATGATGTCGTTGTTGACAAATGCGACATGCATTTTGGCTCGGACACTTGGGCTCACTGTGACCTTCGCTTAGACAATTATTGCAAAGGGATTTCGAGTTGAGGAAGTTACGTTTGTCTTTCGCGCTCATTTTGCCGAACTTGAAACAGTTCCGGAGTTGATGATTATTCCTTTTACAACATGGACAGACAGAGCGTAAAGTATGGAATGCATGTGGTTTGAGAACAAGATCCCTGGAAGTTTTCGTATTCGTTTTAACTGCCCTTACGGGGGGTAAGGCTTCTAGGGCGCGGAAACGTGTCTCTAAAAATTCGCATAGTGTATCATGACCAGGAAGTGTGGTCGCGGCACCTTGGCTTTGTTCCCACAGCTGTCGGGTTTCTCGGGGGAGCCGTTCCACAATCAGATAGTTCAGGAGGGGGTCCCAAGTCGCAGTGTTGATCTTTAATGATTGTAGGGTTGCAACGCATTCTTTATTGCGATCCAACAATTGACGGATAGCAGTGGGATCTTCAGAATGTATGTGGGCTTGTGAGAGAAGACATTTCAAAGTATTATTCACTAATGCTTTGGTGTTATTATATCGGGTACATAGCAGATCCCAGGCTACTGCATAATTGTCTGCAGTGGTGTTCAGATGCCGAACCAGTTTTTCAGCGTCGCCTGCTAAGCTGGTTTTAAGATAATGCAGTTTTTGAACCGCCGGGATCCGCGTATTTGAATCTACAACCGATGTGAACATGTCATGGAACGATAACCAACTCGAGTAGTCGCCAGTGAATTTTGGGATTGTGATGTGAGGTAGTTTGAGGTCAGCTGATGCGCAGTTACTAGTGGCCATGGGAACTGATTGAATGTCCGGTTTTCGGGGGATTGTAGGTGTTTCCAAATTGATCAATATGTCATTGAGCGTTCCTTTATATTCAAAGAAAAGCTCCATGAACTCATTGTATAAGGTACCATCAAAGTATGGATCCTTCCGTTCCTCTGCTGAGGTGGAGCTTCGAATCCATCTATCATTTTCAACGAACTGATCGTACAAACCATCTAGGCATTGAATGCGACCTCGTATATGTCCCGTTTGGCGTAGTCGATCCTTGGGAGATTTCCTCAAGTTCGTCCCGAAATTCGTTAATTGTTCGTGTAACGCCGCCTGCGTCGAAATGGCTTCAGGAACTGTTGTCATTCTTAGGCAATGTAATGAGGAGATTTCCAACGAATGAGATCTTCTATTTGATCTACCGCAGACTAATAAGAAGACAAGACAACTAGAAATACTGAGGAAATCTATAAACCAATTTTCCCACAAGCTCAAACGGCGATATTACTTGTGACAATAGAATTAGAGACTTTGTATTAAGGATAGATTTTATCAACGCAGAAGCAACTATGTTATGAACACTGATCACACAACAGAATTCGAATGAAATTTACTATATAGCACTCAAATGATGTAAACAAGCAAACTAAAATTCTGTTGAAAAATGCCCGATCGAAGGAGAAGAAGAATATTACCACTAATAAACTTCAAAAAATTTGATAATAATTGTAACGATAGAATTAGAACTTCGTACTAAGGATAGCTTTTATCAACGCAGAAGCAACTATGTTATGAACACTGATCACACAACAGAATTCGAAATGAAATTTACTATATAGCACTCAAATGATGTAAACAAGCAAACTAAAATTCTGTTGAAAAATGCACGATCGAAGGAGAAGAAGAATATTACCACTAATAAACTTCAAAAAATTTGATAATAATTGTAACGATAGAATTAGAACTTCGTACTAAGGATAGCTTTTATCAACGCAGAAGCAACTATGTTATGAACACTGATCACACAACAGAATTCGAAATGAAATTTACTATATAGCACTCAAATGATGTAAACAAGCAAACTAAAATTCTGTTGAAAAATGCACGATCGAAGGAGAAGAAGAATATTACCACTAATAAACTTCAAGAAATTTGATAATAATTGTAAGGATAGAATTAGAACTTCGTACTAAGGATAGATTTTATCAACGCAGAAGCAGCTATGTTATGAACACTGATCACACAACAGAATTCGAATGAAATTTACTATATAGCACTCAAATGATGTAAACAAGCAAACTAAAATTCTGTTGAAAAATGCCCGATCGAAGGAGAAGAAGAATATTACCACTAATAAACTTCAAAAAATTTGATAATAATTGTAACGATAGAATTAGAACTTCGTACTAAGGATAGCTTTTATCAACGCAGAAGCAACTATGTTATGAACACTGATCACACAACAGAATTCGAAATGAAATTTACTATATAGCACTCAAATGATGTAAACAAGCAAACTAAAATTCTGTTGAAAAATGCACGATCGAAGGAGAAGAAGAATATTACCACTAATAAACTTCAAAAAATTTGATAATAATTGTAACGATAGAATTAGAACTTCGTACTAAGGATAGCTTTTATCAACGCAGAAGCAACTATGTTATGAACACTGATCACACAACAGAATTCGAAATGAAATTTACTATATAGCACTCAAATGATGTAAACAAGCAAACTAAAATTCTGTTGAAAAATGCACGATCGAAGGAGAAGAAGAATATTACCACTAATAAACTTCAAGAAATTTGATAATAATTGTAACGATAGAATTAGAACTTCGTACTAAGGATAGATTTTATCAACGCAGAAGCAACTATGTTATGAACACTGATCACACAACAGAATTCGAATGAAATTTACTATATAGCACTCAAATGATGTAAACAAGCAAACTAAAATTCTGTTGAAAAATGCACGATCGAAGGAGAAGAAGAATATTACCACTAATAAACTTCAAAAAATTTGATAATGATTGTAACGATAGAATTAGAACTTCGTACTAAGGATAGCCTTTATCAACGCAGAAGCAACTATGTTATGAACACTGATCACACAACAGAATTCGAAATGAAATTTACTATATAGCACTCAAATGATGTAAACAAGCAAACTAAAATTCTGTTGAAAAATGCACGATCGAAGGAGAAGAAGAATATTACCACTAATAAACTTCAAGAAATTTGATAATAATTGTAACGATAGAATTAGAACTTCGTACTAAGGATAGATTTTATTAACGCAGAAGCAACTATGTTATGAACACTGATCACACAACAGAATTCGAATGAAATTTACTATATAGCACTCAAATGATGTAAACAAGCAAACTAAAATTCTGTTGAAAAATGCCCGATCGAAGGAGAAGAAGAATATTACCACTAATAAACTTCAAAAAATTTGATAATAATTGTAACGATAGAATTAGAACTTCGTACTAAGGATAGCTTTTATCAACGCAGAAGCAACTATGTTATGAACACTGATCACACAACAGAATTCGAAATGAAATTTACTATATAGCACTCAAATGATGTAAACAAGCAAACTAAAATTCTGTTGAAAAATGCACGATCGAAGGAGAAGAAGAATATTACCACTAATAAACTTCAAAAAATTTGATAATAATTGTAACGATAGAATTAGAACTTCGTACTAAGGATAGCTTTTATCAACGCAGAAGCAACTATGTTATGAACACTGATCACACAACAGAATTCGAAATGAAATTTACTATATAGCACTCAAATGATGTAAACAAGCAAACTAAAATTCTGTTGAAAAATGCACGATCGAAGGAGAAGAAGAATATTACCACTAATAAACTCCAAGAAATTTGATAATAATTGTAACGATAGAATTAGAACTTCGTACTAAGGATAGCTTTTATCAACGCAGAAGCAACTATGTTATGAACACTGATCACACAACAGAATTCGAAATGAAATTTACTATATAGCACTCAAATGATGTAAACAAGCAAACTAAAATTCTGTTGAAAAATGCACGATCGAAGGAGAAGAAGAATATTACCACTAATAAACTTCAAGAAATTTGATAATAATTGTAACGATAGAATTAGAACTTCGTACTAAGAATAGATTTTATCAACGCAGAAGCAACTATGTTATGAACACTGATCACACAACAGAATTCGAATGAAATTTACTATATAGCACTCAAATGATGTAAACAAGCAAACTAAAATTCTGTTGAAAAATGCACGATCGAAGGAGAAGAAGAATATTACCGCAAGTAAGTTTCAAAACCGTTAATACTTGCAATGATGGACTTATTACTTTGAACTTTGAACTTGAGCGGGTACCGTTATTAACACCCAGCAACTACCTTTTAACCCATTAAATCAAAGATTCTAATTATATCAAATTAGAAATTATTCAAGAATAGCAATGATCAATTACTTGGTGCAAAGAATGATTAGTTCAACAGTAAAGGGAAAAACCCGTTAATAGCCGCGCACTGGAAGTTCACACAAGAATTAAAACAAAAGAAAAAAACGTTATCCGGTGCAGTTATCGCTTTGGAGTTTAACCCACGCTATATTACACTGCTATAACCGAGCGATCTGTATGCTTTCATTCAAATGCCGCGACACTTTATTTCCCTTGGTTGGTTTACAATTTTGCCCGCGTGGCTTTAATCGTTTTATCAACCTTTGTTACCAATTTTTAATATAGGAGTAAAGAAATAAAAAGAAATTAAATGAAGTGCAAATAATTGTACTCACCGCTTGGGAAAGGAAATCCGGCTCGAAGGACCATTAATGTGGCGGAATCGCCAATATTGTAGCTGCAACCTCCTCAGGGTGAATTTATTTAGACGGTTTCTTTTTTTTGTTCGAGATTAACATTTATTTTCTTGCTCCACTAAATATTTTTTTGTTTTTTATTATAAAATTAAACTAGTTCCTTTAAAAATGGTAAGTAGTATTTCAGTTTAAATGTTTATTTGTTATATAGTTGATTCAGAGTAAATTCTGATGACGACTTCTGCTGGGCTGCTGGCTTCTCCGGCTGCTGGTACCAAAGTGCTTAGAGATCGACTTGGAGATGATATCGATCCCCCCTATGCTGGATATGCCAATTCCATTGTTCCTATTCCTGTTCCTTTGAAGAATTGTTAAATGTGGGTCTCTATTTTCGAGTTGGTTTGTGTCCCAGATGAGGATCATTTTACACCTTCAAAAATATTCTTCGAATCTCCAACAGTATCAAATTAAAGGGTATGATAAGTAGAATACAATAAGCAATGTAGTAGACTCAATATACCGATTCATGGCGGCCGACGCAAGACCCATGTTCTTTGAGGCATTTCATCTGTGTAAAATTCATATCTCGAAAAATATTAAGTCAATGGATGGTTTTTATTGTTTACTATTGACTTATGGGTGCAGCGTAGGCGCACCGGGTCCCAGCTAGTCTATAATATAAAAATGAATCGCTAAAAGTGTTGCTAAGCGCAAAACTCGAGAACGGCTGGACCTATTGGACTAATTTTTTTTTTTCGAATATTCGTTGAAGTACGAGGATGGCTCTTACGGAAAGAAAAATTTAAAAAATTGCCTGAAAAAACAAAAAAATGGTAATTTTAGGAATTTTCACTTCATTTTAGTTTCAATAGCTTCATGGCCTACCTATTGTTTGACAAATGTAAAATTGTCATTAAATTGAATCATTACATTTAATGAAAATTTCAAATTTACGCAGCTGTCAAACAATAGGTAGGCCATGACGCTATTGAAACTAAAATGATCCATGGCGGCCGTCTCAAGAGGGCGGTGTACCACTTTCTTCACAACCACCTCGACATGGGTATCAAATGAAAGGGTATGATAAGTAGAATACAATAAGCAATGTAGTATACAAAATATATCTTTAGATCCATGGCGGTCGTCTAAAGACGCTGGATTACCACTTTCTTCACAACCCTATCAAAATGGGTATCAAATTAAAGGGTATGATAAGTAGAATACAATAAGCAATGTAGTAGACTCAATATACCGATTCATGGCGGCCGACGCAAGACCCATGTTCTTTGAGGCATTTCATCTGTGTAAAATTCATATCTCGAAAAATATTAAGTCAATGGATGGTTTTTATTGTTTACTATTGACTTATGGGTGCAGCGTAGGCGCATCGGGTCCCAGCTAGTCTATAATATAAAAATGAATCGCTAAATGTGTTGCTAAGCGCAAAACTCGAGAACGGCCGGACCTATTGGACTAATTTTTTTTTTTCGAATATTCGTTGAAGTACGAGGATGGTTCTTACGGAGAGAAAAATTAAAAAAATTGCCTGAAAATGGTAATTTTAGGAATTTTCACTTCATTTTAGTTTCAATAGCTTCATGGCCTACCTATTGTTTGACAAATGTAAAATTGTCATTAAATTGAATCATTACATTTAATGAAAATTTCAAATTTACGCAGCTGTCAAACAATAGGTAGGCCATGACGCTATTGAAACTAAAATGATCCATGGCGGCCGTCTCTAGAAGGCGGTGTACCACTTTCTTCACAACCACTTCGACATGGGTATCAAATGAAAGGGTATGATAAGTAGAATACAATAAGCAATGTAGTATACAAAATATATCTTTAGATCCATGGCGGCCGTCTCAAGAGGCCGGATTACCACTTTCTTCACAACCACCTCAACATGGGTATCAAATGAAAGGGTATGTTAAGTACAATACAATGAGCAATGTAGTATAGAAAATCTATCTTTAGATCCATGGTGGCCGTCTCAAGAGGGCGGGGTACCACTTTCTTCACAACCACCTCGACATGGGTATCAAATGAAAGGGTATGATAAGTAGAATACAATAAGCAATGTAGTATACAAAATATATCTTTAGATCCATGGCGGCCGTCTCAAGTGGCCGGATTACCACTTTCTTCACAACCACCTCGACATGGGTATCAAATGAAAGGTTATGTTAAGTACAATACAATAAGCAATGTAGTATACAAAATATATCTTTAAATCCATGGCGGCCGTCTCAAGAGGGCGGGGTACCACTTTCTTCACAACCACCTCGACATGGGCATCAAATGAAAGGGTATGATAAGCAGAATACAATAAGCAATGTAGTATACAAAATATATCTTTAGATCCATGGCGGCCGTCTCAAGAGGCCGGATTACCACTTTCTTCACAACCACCTCAACATGGGTATCAAATGAAAGGGTATGTTAAGTAGAATACAATAAGCAATGTAGTATACAAAATATATCTTAGGATCCATGGCGGCCGTCTCAAGAGGGCGGGGTACCACTTTCTTCACAACCACCTCGACATGGGTATCAAATGAAAGGGAATGATAAGTAGAATACAATAAGCAATGTAGTATACAAAATATATCTTTAGATCCATGGCGGCTGTCTCAAGAGGCCGGATTACCATTTTCTTCACAACCACCTCAACATGGGTATCAAATGAAGGGTATGTTAAGTACAATACAATAAGCAATGTAGTATACAAAATATATCTTTAGATCCATGGCGGCCGTCTCAAGAGGGCGGGGTACCACTTTCTTCACAACCACCTCGACATGGGTATCAAATGAAAGGATATGATAAGTATAATACAATAAGCAATGTAGTATACAAAATATATCTTTAGATCCATGGCGGCCGTCTCAAGGGGCCGAATTACCACTTTCTTCGCTACCACCTCGACATGGGTATCAAATGAAAGGGTATGATAAGTAGAATACAATAAGCAATGTAGTATACAAAATATATCTTTAGATCCATGGCGGCCGTCTAAAGAGGCCGGATTACCACTTTCTTCACAACCCCCTCAACATGGGTATCAAATTAAAGGGTATGATAAGTAGAATACAATAAGCAATGCAGTAGACTCAATATACCGATTCATGGCACCCGACGCAAGACCCATGTTTTTTGAGGCATTTCATCTGTGTAAAATTCATATCTCGAAAAATATTAAGTCAATGGATGGTTTTTATTGTTTACTATTGACTTATGGGTGCAGCGTAGGCGCACCGGGTCCCAGCTAGTATATATACTCGTATATATATATATATATATATATATATATATATATATATATATATATATATATATATATATGGGTGATTGTCATGAAATGGGAGTTTTTGAGATTTGAACAAAAATTTGTGAACAAAAAAAAAGTGCTGAAAAAAAATTTTCTCATGTGTTTTCAACATTATTTTGAAGTACTTTCTGTATATTTAAACATAAATACACACGAGGTATAGACAGTGAGAAGTTTATATCGAAAAGCCGAAATTATATGGCTTCGGAGGCGACAATTACGGTAGCGACATTTCATCGAAAAATCCGTCGCTTTCATGATCAATGAGAGCAAACAATTTTTCCGAAAATTTGCTTGCTCTACAAATGCAAACAAATATACCGAACCGAGTTAAAAGAGATTTGCAACACATATCACAACGAAAACACACATTACGGAGGCGACAGTTTTTTTTTCTTCAATAATTTTCTTGAGGGTTGCTCTCTTGTTTATAAATTGTTCACAGTCTAAACGTCCGGCGAGGATAAACATTCATAAAGAAACTTGTGACGATTCGTTTTCACTACTTAGTGCCACTTGACAACCAATTTGTCGTTGCGTGTGCGCTATTCTTATAGTTTTTATTGAAATTTGCAACAAACAACAGTCAGAATGTAAACACTGACATCTAACTAAGCAGGTATCCGCCCGCGTAATACATACCGGTGATCAGTTTCGGAACACTGCTGCTATCGTTTGAGACCCTAGGCGCGCGGCAATAATGCACTGTTTTTCCGTAAACGTAGTGCCGTGACGTAAAAGCGGAAAATGGACAGGTTACGGAGGCGACATTTTCGGTGGTCGAAGGGCCGCCATTTTGTTCAAGAGTGCTTGCCGCGGGAGGCGATGAAGGAGAGAATGTTTTATTACTGGATGGAGATTTTCACCCCAGAAAAAATTTGTTTGAGGCGTTATAGCTAGAGAACAACGGCCAGCCAGCCACTACCCCCATTTCATGACAATCACCCATATATATATCCTTACTAATATTATAAATGCGAAAGTAACTCTGTCTGTCTGTCTGTTACGCTTTCACGCCTAAACCACTAAACCGATTTTGATGAAATTTGCTACAGACATAGTTTAGACCTTGGAGACGGACATAGGCTACTTTTTATGGAGAAAAAAAGGGTTTAAGGGAGTGAAATGGGGTTCAATAAGTTGTAAGGGGATTTTTTATCTTTACTTTTTTTTCCTATTGTATAAAAAGTAACTGACTGACAGACAACGCACAACCTAAACCGCTGGAGCACAGTGCATCCCTATAATGGCGTGGACAGCCACTAAAAAGCGATTTTTCGAAATTCATCCCCTAAGGGGGTGAAATGGGGTTTATCCAAACCGCTGGAGCTATAGGGCTGAAATTTGGACAGTGCATCCCTATAATGGAGTGGACATCCACTATAAAGCGATTTTTCGAAATTCATCCCCTAAGGGGGTGAAATGGGGTTTATCCAAACCGTTGGAGCTATAGGGCTGAAATTTTGGCAGTGCATCCCTATAATGGCGTGGACATCCACTATAAAGCGATTTTTCGAAATTCATCCCTTAAGGGGGTGAAATGGGGTTTATTGTAACCGCTGGAGCTATAGGGTTGAAATTTTAACAGTGGATCCCTATAATGACGTGGACATCCACTATAGAGCGATTTTTCGAAATTCATCCCCTAAGGGTGTGAAATGGGGTTTTTACAAACCGCTAAAGCTATAGGGCTGAAATTTTGACAGTGCATCCCTATAATGGCGTGGACATCCACTATAAAGCGATTTTTCGAAATTCATCCCTTAAGGGGGTGAAATGGGGTTTATCCAAACCGCTGGAGCTATAGGGTTGAAATTTTAACAGTGCATCCCTATAATGACGTGGATATCCACTAAAGAGCGATTTTTCGAAATTCATCCCCTAAGGGTGTGAAATGGGGTTTTTACAAACCGCTAAAGCTATAGGGCTGAAATTTTGACAGTGCATCCCTATAATGACGTGGATATCCACTATAAAGCGATTTTTCGAAATTCATCCCTTAAGCGGGTGAAATAGGGTTTATCCAAACCGCTGGAGCTATAGGGTTGAAATTTTAACAGTGAATCCCTATAATGACGTGGACATCCACCAAAGAGCGATTTTTCGAAATTCATCCCCTAAGGGTGTGAAATGGGGTTTTTACAAACCGCTAAAGCTATAGGGCTGAAATTTTGACAGTGCATCCCTATAATGGCGTGGACATCCACTAAGAAGCGATTTTTCGAAATTCATCCCCTAAGGGGGTGAAATGGGGTTTACCCACACCGCTGGAGCTATAGGGCTGAAATTTTGACAGTGCATCCCTATAATGGCGTGAACATCCACTAAGAAGCGATTTTTCAAAATTCATCCCCTAAGGGTGTGAAATGGGGTTTTTACAAACCGCTAAAGCTGTAGGGCTGAAATTTGGACAGTGCATCCCTATAATGTCGTTTACATCCACTAAAGAGCGATTTTTCGAAATTCATCCCCTAAGGGTGTGAAATAGGTCTTTTACAAACCGCTAAAGCTATAGGGCTGAAGTTTGGACAGTGCATCCCTATAATGGAGTGGACATCCACTATAAAGCGATTTTTCGAAATTCATCCCTTAAGCAGGTGAAATAGGGTTTATCCAAACCGCTGGAGCTATACGGTTGAAATTTTAACAGTGCATCCCTATAATGACGTGGACATCCACTAAAGAGCGATTTTTCGAAATTCATCCCCTAAGGGTGTGAAATGGGGTTTTTACAAACCGCTAAAGCTATAGGGCTGAAATTTTGACAGTGCATCTCTATAACGGCGTGGACATCCACTAAGAAGCGATTTTTCGAAATTCATCCCCTAAGGGGGTGAAATGGGGTTTACCCACATCGCTTGAGCTATAGGGCTGAAATTTGGACAGTGCATCCCTATAATGGCGTGAACATCCACTAAGAAGCGATTTTTCAAAATTCATCCCCTAAGGGGGTGAAATGGGGTTTATCCAAACCGCTAAAGTTATAGGGCTGAAATTTTAACAGTGCATTCCTATAATGGCGTGGACATCCACTATAAGGCGATTTTTCGAAATTTATCCCCTAAGGGGGTGAAATGGGGTTTACCCACACCGCTGGAGCTATTGGGCTGAAATTTTGACAGTGCATCCCTATAATGGCGTGAACATCTGTAGGGACATCGTCCTACTACTTCCGGCATTACTTAGCCAAGGAGACTTGCATGAAAACAAAGTCAGCCAAGGCTAAGGAAAAAATTAGAAAAATAAAAATTATGACTTATCTGTCATAAGTAAGTGGAAAATTAATAATATCGTTTTCTTCACCAGTGATAAAAGAATAAATAAAAGTTAATTAATAAGTACTAATAGTTGTAGAAATAAAATATATAAATACTTGTAATAAATGTGAATGTTATAATATATGTGAATAAACAGTTTCAATAAAGAATCCTAAGGTGCTAAATAAAGTCTGAGAACTCCTTTGAAATTGAAAGTGGAGGTTAGTAGAGGACCACGCTTTATTGGTGACCCCGACGTGATAGCCGCAATGGCTGCAGCAGTGATGCTGATACACCCACTAGAGGATGCTAAATATAGCGTCACAACTGACGCTTCCGATTTTGCTATCGGAGCTGTGCTGGAACAATTTAACGGTCACAGATGGCAACCATTAGCTTTCTTTTCCAAGAAGCTATCATCTGCTGAACGAAATTATTCTGCATTTGATCGCGAACTACTCGCAATCTTTGCAGCAATAAAACATTTTCGGTACTTTGTTGAAGGAAGAAATTTTGTGGTCTACACTGACCACAAGCCTTTAATACACGCCCTTCACACAAAAACCGAAAGATCTCCCCGCCAAACAAGACACCTGAGCCTAATTTCCCAGTTCACAACCGACATCAGACATGTCTCTGGGAAACAAAACGTTGTCGCAGATTATTTATCTCGCTCATTAGCGGCCGACAACGTTGACACAATCACCTTCGATTTGCCACATCTGGCGAAAGCACAAGAAGGTGACAAAGAGTTACAACGACTCCAAGAGCATCCCAGTAGTAGCTCGAAGGTAAAACTAATACTCACACCAATTCCTTTCACAACTCATGAAGTTTGGTGTGAGATTAGCACGGGTACATTACGCCCATATATACCTTCATCATTAAGAAAATTAGCATTCAATGCTGAACATAGCTTGTCGCATCCAGGCATACGTGCCACAAGGCAAGCTATTACTAAAAAATATTTTTGGCCAGCGATCAATAAAGACTGTAACAACTGGTCTAGATCTTGCATAGGTTGCCAAAAATCTAAAGTTTCGAGACACACCAAATCTCCACATGAAGCTTTTAACCCACCAAATAATAGATTTGAACATATCCATATGGATATTGTTGGACCATTGCCCCCATCTCGAGGATATTCATATATCCTAACAATCGTAGACCGATTTACGAGATGGCCGGAGGCATATCCAATGCGAGACATCTCTGCTACTACGGTGGCCAAACATTTTGTCACCGAGTACGTCCCAAGATTTGGCGCACCACTTGAAATTACAACAGATCAAGGGTCGCAATTTGAATCGAAACTATTCAATGAAGTCACAAGACTTCTAGGTACGCATAGGATACGTACCACCGCCTACCATCCACAAGCAAATGGGATGGTAGAGCGATTCCATAGACAACTGAAAGCGGCCTTAATGGCAAGGGACAACACTACTCATTGGAGTGAGGATTTGCCCTTTGTTTTATTAGGTATTCGCTCGGCAATTAAAACCGATCTACAATGCTCACCAGCAGAACTTGTCTATGGACAGAATCTGAGACTCCCCAATTCGATTTCCATCCCAACGGATGAGAACCCAATAGAGCACTCAGAATTTCTAACACGTCTTCGCACACACATGAAGGGTCTGTCGGCAACACAGCCCCGACAGTCAGTTCAAAATGATGTGTACGTGCCAAACGCATTAGAGAACGCGGAGTATGTTTTCATACGTACCGATCGCGTCCGACGGCCTTTTGAAACACCATACGAAGGGCCATTCAAAGTAATCAAAAGATTACGTAAACATTTCGTCGTCAACATAAATGACACAAATAAGTCGATAACTATCGATCGACTGAAACCTGCTTTTGAGTGTGACCGAGACGTTGAAGCAGCATCAATTCGCTCGGTACAATTCATGTAGCGCTACGCTGGGAGGGGAGTATGTAGGGACATCGTCCTACTACTTCCGGCATTACTTAGCCAAGGAGACTTGCATGAAAACAAAGTCAGCCAAGGCTAAGGAAAAAATTAGAAAAATAAAAATTATGACTTATCTGTCATAAGTAAGTGGAAAATTAATAATATCGTTTTCTTCACCAGTGATAAAAGAATAAATAAAAGTTAATTAATAAGTACTAATAGTTGTAGAAATAAAATATATAAATACTTGTAATAAATGTGAATGTTATAATATATGTGAATACAGTTTCAATAAAGAATCCTAAGGTGCTAAATAAAGTCTGAGAACTCCTTTGAAATTGAAAGTGGAGGTTAGTAGAGGACCACGCTTTACATCCACTAAGAAGCGAATTTTCATAATTGATCCCCTAAGGGGGTGAAATGGGGTTTATCCAAACCGCTAAAGTTATAGGGCTGGAATTTTAACAGTGCATCCCTATAATGGAGTGGACATCCACTATAAATCAATTTTTCGAAATTTATCCCCTAAGAGGGTGAAATGGGGTTTACCCAAACCGCTGGAGCTATAGGGCTGAAATTTTGAACAGTGCATCCCCTTAATGACGTGGACATCCATTAAGAAACGATTTTTCGAAATTCATCCCCTGAGGGGGTTAAATGGGGTTAAGCCAAACCGCTGGAGCTAAACGGCTGAAATTTTGACAGTGCATATTTATAATGAAGTGGACATTTACTAAGAAGCGATTTTTCGAAATTCATCCCCTAAAGGGGTGAAATGGGGTTACCAAACTACTGGAGCTACAGGGTTGAAATTTGGACAGTGCATCCCTATAATCACGTAGAAATGAATGACTCGAAATTCACTTTATTTAATATTCATTTGTGATTGCTTTATAATTTCTTACATCCACGTAAATAGGCGAACAAACTTAACAAACGTTCGTCAAACCCTAAAATGTCACTTTTCTTGATGACATATACATGCCAATCTCTGCTTCAAAACTTGCAGATTTGTTGAGCAGAGGTGATATTCGCAGCAATTAGTTTACCATATTTATTAAAAAAATGCACTATAATAATCCCTTTTTAGGGATAATAACAGCTGACTTTTTTGTTGGTTTTTTTAAGGAAAACATTGCACATAATAAACAGTTTTTAAAGGCGTTACAAGGCACGCGGGTTTTATGCGAGTATATATATATATATATATATATATATATATATATATATATATATATATATATATATATATATATATATATATATATATATATTTATATAATATATATATATATATATTATATATATATATATATTTATATATATATATATATTATATTACAGATTTAGATTCTTCATGAAAAAATATGAAGATTTTATTCTTATCATTTTTTGTGATTCGCCTTAGATGGCGCTGTAATCGGCGGAAATAAATAAGTCATAAAAAACGTTTTCCTCCGATTACAGCGCCATCTATGGCGAATCGTAAAAAATGCTTGGGGCAAAATCTTCATATTTTTTTATGAAGATTCCGAATCTGCCAAAAAAATGGGGGGTCCCATTTAAATTTCCAAAGTTGCCCATCACCCCCCAAAGAGGGGGTTGTTTGGGGGGTCCATTTTTGTATGGTCGGATAGAGTTTCAAAAAATATTGAACACATGTTTTTTGTTTTTCTATTTCAATCCCAAATTTCAGAGATATTTGGGTGGTACGGGTGGTTTGGAACACCCTGTATATATATATACAATATCTATAATATAAAAATGAATCGCTAAATGTGTTGCTAAGCGCAAAACTCGAGAACGGCTGGACCTATTGGACTAATTTTTTTTTTTCGAATATTCGTTGAAGTACGAGGATGGTTCTTACGGAGAGAAAAATTAAAAAAAATGCCTGAAAAAACAAAAAAATGGTAATTTTAGGAATTTTCACTTCATTTTAGTTTCAATAGCTTCATGGCCTACCTATTGTTTGACAAATGTAAAATTGTCATTAAATTGAATCATTACATTTAATGAAAATTTCAAATTTACGCAGCTGTCAAACAATAGGTAGGCCATGACGCTATTGAAACTAAAATGATCCATCGCGGCCGTCTCAAGAAGGCAGTGTACCACTTTCTTCACAACCACCTCGACATGGGTATCAAATGAAAGGGTATGATAAGTAGAATACAATAAGCAATGTAGTATACAAAATATATTTTTAGATCCATGGCGGCCGTCTCAAGAGGCCGGATTACCACTTTCTTCACAACCACCTCAACATGGGTATCAAATGAAAGGGTATGTTAAGTACAATACAATGAGCAATGTAGCATAGAAAATCTATCTTTAGATCCATGATGGCCGTCTCAAGAGGGCGGGGTACCACTTTCTTCACAAACACCTCGACATGGGTATCAAATGAAAGGGTATGATAAGTAGAATACAATAAGCAATGTAGTATACAAAATATATCTTTAGATCCATGGCGGCCGTCTCAAGAGGCCGGATTACCACTTTCTGCACAACCACCTCAACATGGGTATCAAATGAAAGGGTATGTTAAGTACAATACAATAAGCAATGTAGTATACAAAATATATCTTTAAATCCATGGCGGCCGTCTCAAGAGGGCGGGGTACCACTTTCTTCACAACCACCTCGACATGGGTATCAAATGAAAGGGTATGATAAGCAGAATACAATAAGCAATGTAGTATACAAAATATATCTTTAGATCCATGGCGGCCGTCTCAAGAGGCCGGATTACCACTTTCTTCACAACCACCTCAACATGGGTATCAAATGAAAGGGTATGTTAAGTAGAATACAATAAGCAATGTAGTATACAAAATATATCTTAGGATCCATGGCGGCCGTCTCAAGAGGCCGAATTAACACTTTCTTCACAACCACCTCGACATGGGTATCAAATGAAAGGGTATGATAAGTAGAATACAATAAGCAATGTAGTATACAAAATATATCTTTAGATCCATGGCGGCCGTCTAAAGAGGCCGGATTGCCACTTTCTTCACAATCCCCTCAACATGGGTATCAAATGAAAGGGTATGATAAGTAGAATACAATAAGCAATGTAGTAGACTCAATATACCGATTCATGGCGGCGACGCAAGACCCATGTTCTTTGAGGCATTTCATCTGTGTAAAATTCATATCTCGAAAAATATTAAGTCAATGGATGGTTTTTATTGTTTACTATTGACTTATGGGTGCAGCGTAGGCGCACCGGGTCCCAGCTAGTCTATAATATAAAAATGAATCGCTAAATGTGTTGCTAAGCGCAAAACTCGAGAACGGCTGGACCTATTGGACTAATTTATTTTTTTCGAATATTCGTTGAAGTACGAGGATGGTTCTTACGGAGAGAAAAATTAAAAAAATTGCCTGAAAAAACAAAAAAAAATGGTATTTTTAGGAATTTTCACTTCATTTTAGTTTCAATAGCTTCATGGCCTACCTATTGTTTGACAAATGTAAAATTGTCATTGAATTGAATCATTACATTTAATGAAAATTTCAAATTTACGCAGCTGTCAAACAATAGGTAGGCCATGACGCTATTGAAACTAAAATGATCCATGGCGGCCGTCTCAAGAGGGCGGTGTACCACTTTCTTCACAACCACCTCGACATGGGTATCAAATGAAAGGGTATGATAAGTAGAATACAATAAGCAATGTAGTACACAAAATATATCTTTAGATCCATGGCGGCCGTCTATAGAGGGCGGGGTACCACTTTTTTCACAACCGCCTCGACATGGGTATCAAATGAAAGGGTATGATAAGTAGAATACAATAAGCAATGTAGTATACAAAATATATGTTTAGATCCATGGCGGCCGTCTCAAGAGGCCGGATTACCACTTTCTTCACAACCACCTCAACATGGGTATCAAATGAAAGGGTATGTTAAGTAGAATATAATAAGCAATGTAGTATACAAAATATATCTTTCGATCCATGGCGGCCATCTCAAGAGGGCGGGGTACCACTTTCTTCACAACCACCACGACATGGGTATCAAATGAAAGGGTATGATAAGTAGAATACAATAAGCAATGTAGTATACTCAATATACCGATTCATGGCGGCCGACGCAAGACCCATGTTCTTTGAGGCATTTCATCTGTGTAAAATTCATATCTCGAAAAATATTAAGTCAATGGATGGTTTTTATTGTTTACTATTGACTTATGGGTGCAGCGTAGGCGCACCGGGTCCCACCTAAAAAATTAAAAACCAAAAATATTTATATCCATGTAAAATTATTTTCAAAAATCCCCCATATATATTCAGCAAGCAAAATCTTCCCAAGAAATTTTGCTATCAAATTTTTCAACCGACAATTCTCAGACAATTTGAGCGCTCCTATTTCATTTTTCCGTCCTAAAATCTACATTCAAGCACGTACGTTAACGAACGCTCCAATTTCAAATTGTCTTTTCAAACACCAAAAATGCTGATAATGAGTTTCATCTTCAATTATGAAAAACACCTCACAAAAGTTCCATGAGAAAAAGCTTTGCTGCATCGGCAGCAATAGACAATTTAAATATCAGGCTCAACACAGGTTCGAGGCAGTCGGGGATTATTAGTTAAAGTGAAGAGATAAATTGCTGAAAGAGGAAATTACTGATAATAAAATTGTATTTTTAAATTACTAAAGAAAAGGTGAGCCTAATGAAGGTTTTTGAAGTTAAGGAGAGATCACAGTTACTGATAATAAAATTATTTTTAAATTACTAAAGAAAAAGTGATCCTAATGAAGTTAAGGAGAGATCTCAGCTATAGAAACAGTTACTGATAATAAAATTGTATTTTTAAATTACTAAAGAAAAAGTGATCCTAATGAAGTTTTTTGAAGTTAAGGAGAGATCACAGTTATAGAAAAAGTTACTGATAATAAAATTGTATTTTTAAATTACTAAAGAAAAAGTGATCCTAATGAAGTTTTTTGAAGTTAAGGAGAGATCACAGTTATAGAAAAAGTTACTGATAATAAAGTTGTTTTTAAATTACTTAAAGAGTGATTGACCCAATAAAGTCGTTTTTTTTATAAAGAATACACAAAAGGTACAAGTGATCTACGAGGGATCTAGCACTCCTTGTCCCTGGTGCAGAACCAAGGATTCTGCAGCACGGCTCGCCTGAACTCAGTCTAACCCAAAAGTTTTTACACTTCTGATTTATTGCCGCAACCCTTAAATTAAACTTTCAGAAACTCAAAAAACTAAAAAGAAAAAAATATGTCGAGCTATTTTCGATTGCGAGCGTTTGTTCGAAAAAGAAAAGAAACCCGTTAAATCTCTTGTTTATTTACACTTCTTAAGTTAATGTAAGTTTAAAATTTTAGTTCATATTTTGTAAAAAATAATTGCTAAGGGGTCGTCCATTAATTATGTGCGGCATTTTGGGGGAGGGGGTCGAGCCGAATCTCACTCAATTTAACGTGGGGGAGAAGGGGTCTCGGCAAATATCACGTAACTTTTTTTTTCAGAAATAGTGTAAAATTGCGAGAACACTAGGATAAATTAAGTAAAACATGGCCAGGTCGGCCGGCACGGGCCGATGAAGGCCACAGATTAATTATTTTGACTGAGGGATGATACTTCAGGTATCCACCTGACAGGCCGTGGCATGCAGGTGAAGTCATGATTTCCTACAGCCACACATGCGAAGACGACAGCTTAGTATAGCAGGTTCCCAGTAGGGAAAATCGCAAGTACTTACCCTGGGAAGTAGATTTGGAAGTACTTCTTTATTTAGTGTTTTCTTAACTACTAAAGAAGTACTTCTGTAAGTACTTCTTAGTAATGCAGAGAAGAATGGGTTTGGTGACCATGGGTTTGATTTGACGCAAAAAGCACCTTCAAAAACTTCGTAGCAGGTCGTTTTCTTTATTAAATCATCTCAGTCACGTCGTTTTACGTCTAAAAAGCGGAGCGTGTTGTTAATCAATGTATAAATTCATAGTCCAGTCAAAATAGATATTTTACTGCCAGTTAATTCGGAAGTTGCTGAAAATTGGATGAGCCCTTAAAAACATCATTATAAATAAAATGTCCAGTTTGAAATATTTTTAGTCAAGATCAAAAGGTAAACATATCAGTTTTTATAATGATATTTTTTAAGGGCTCTGCCTTTTTCACCAAATTCAGAGTTATCAACAATTTGAACTCTTTGCGTCTATTTTGACTGGACTAGTATAAGGGAAAACCCCATCCGACTAGTGAATAACAAAAATTATTGGAATATGTAAATCACAAGAAGTGATTAGCAAAATTGGCAGCATCAGCATAGGTATACAAAGGTTTTATTGAGGACCAACAAATAGGCGTGGAAACCATGAGGACAAAAGGAACTCATTACAAAAATATACAATAGAATCGCCTTATTTATAGTAAATGTTGAATAAGTACTTCCAAAACCCATTCTATGGAAGGAGAAAAGGAAGTACTTCCCGCCTAGGCCATCGCCGTGTTAATGTAATGTCTTTTTTGTACTGGGTGGAAGTACTGAACTGCTTCTGCAGAAGTACTTCTAGAAGTACTTTTTGAAGTATTTCCATTCCCTACTGGGTTATTAATAATTCAAGTACAAAAATGTTAATGCCCTCAACGAAAACTTCAAGGCGGCTCCAGACTCACGCCGTGAACACACGCGAACCCGAGTGCGGATGGTTTTCGCGCCTTGATTTCCTTTTCATGTGGATACGGCGTGAGTTCGTGCCGTATTTTCACGGCTTGAGAGTGAACAGAAGTTTAGATCTTCAGGCACGAACAGACGATAAATGGCCAAACACGTAAAGATTTCTGTCAGTTTTCTTGGACTGCAGGCCCCATACAGTTGGCGGCAGGCGCACGTGTGGTAAGGTTTGAGCCTTAAGATATGACTAAATCCTTCACAAACTCCAAAAAGTAGCATAGTAGACCCGTGATAGCTAAGCCGCGAACGACCAGCCAAACGCGCGACCCCGCGAATACTGCAGCGTACAAACTATTTAGAACTGACTCGCGAAAAGGCCTTTAGAACATTGAAACACAGGAAGGCATACGCTGATTTTTCGCGTAATGAATCGGCCAGGACAGGATCCCGGTTGTAGAGCCGTTAAAGAAAGAAGAAGAAGAAGACGAAGAAGTCTAAATTATCAGTTATCTCAAATAAAATCTTGCACACGACAGGCCCGATTTGCTGTGGTTATGTAAATACTAGAGATTTTTTAAAATTTGAAAAACCTCACTAGTGATTAGATGGGGAGAGTTTTTTATTGTTTTTGAAAAAACGCTTAGTTTTTTTTGAGGTTCTGAAAGTTTCATTGAAGCTTTGCCGCAATAAAATTAGAAGTGCCAAAACTTTTGAGTTAGACCGAGTTCAGACGAGCCGTGGGAAGATAAAGGCAATACATTACAGTCCTCGTTCGTATTGAGTAGAATAACACGACGGAACACTACTTCGGAGAAACTCGATTTACGTACGACAACAGGGGCATATAATCTCAGAGCTTAAAATGGATTTAAAGACTCAATTGGATCATGTGGAGTCGGAATTATATGTATATCTTGAGATCATCGCTGAAAAATAGTGAAGTAGCACTTTCGGTGCTCAAAGTGGCTGCATCTGCGAATGCTGGCCTGAATGAGCGGAGAATGTCTCTCTATGAAGAATAAAGTATCTCGAAATCCAAGAGAAGGACGGTCAACACAGAGGCTCCAAACGCAGGACCATGGACCTCGCCAGTTGATGTGTCAACATATCACCTCAAAGGTGCACCAGCACAAGCAGATCCATCCTGGGTGCAGAACTTTTTCAAAAAGAAATTCTCGGTAAATCTGCTACCCATTCTACCGCGAAAAACCAAAGTGCTAAAATATAGAAATTTCAAGCTGGTTATGCCGACAAAATATGAATGGCTGTTTCTAAAATCCACAGCAGACATCTTCAGGTGGAATAATCTGCGTTGTGTCTTTGGAAGCATAGGTTAAGTAATAGATCTAAAAGTAAGTTAGCTACTACTAAAAATAAGCCAAATAAAAAACCTCCTAGTTGTAACACTAGCATTAAAACTAACACCACCCCGTCCTCAGCTCCTTACTCATATTCTGCTAACCCTATCTCTAATAAAAACTATGAATCCACCTACAACTAAACGCCAACTTCATCCTCTACTGTTCCGCTGTCTTTTAGTAATAACCGAAGCCTAAAAACTAATCCTACTACTAACTATAGTACTAATACTACCACTATTGCACCCATCACATCCTCCAACGTCCTCACACCAAGAAATAACCTTAATCCACAGACTACTTATCCTAATTTCTCACACAGCCACATTGTCGTCGGTGGTCGTTCCTTTGCCAATGTCAGCGAGGCCCTTACAAGCAATCAGTCTCCACCAAATCCGCAGCCTACCGTCCGTATAAACACAGTAATACCGGCCGTTTATTCTGAGAGCCGAATGAAAAACCACATAATCAAACCACCTTTCTTGAATCCATTACAGCCCCCAGTTGTAAAAAAATACCCCAATGTCGGCAGAGTCAACTGAGAGTCGGTATTTACTTTCTCGTCTGAGAGAAAGAAAGGTCTTCGATAATGTTCGGCTTTTCCTTGCTTACATGCATAACAATCCTGACTTTACTTGTATAAACGGTAAAACCAGGACCAGTCTTATTATCTCGATCAAACAGGAAGGTCTACCTATTTATTAAGGTTTATCCGTGATATGACGAAAAAACACGTCTATTCTGTTTGAATATTTCAGTGGAGAGAAAAATTCCTTTATTTTCAAATCGTAAAATAATTAAAATAAAACAGTCTACTTCGATATGTCAAAACATATTATCAATACTCCCACTTTTGACGTATTTTATACTCATGCGTACATGTTTACAATAAATTATTTCGTTTTATGACTTTCATCATATTTCGCAGCTTCTCATAACGTCCTTTTGCTAATGCTTTTGTAAAAATGTCACCCAGTTGTTCATCTGTTGATATGTAACTCAAGCTAAAATATTCCTGCTAAAACTTCTCGCGAATGAAATGATAACGAAGATCAATATGTTTTGTTCGTTTATGAAATTCCGGATTTTTTATCAGCCGAATTGCGCTCTGGTTGTCCAAAAACAGCTCTGGAAGTTTCTTTTCATCGTTAATCAATCTCCTTAGCCAAATTAACTCCTTCACTGCTACAGTAGCTGCAATATATTCGGACTCGGTTGTTGACAGTGCTACAGCTTGTTGCCTGGTTGATTCCCAACTTACTGGTCCGCCATTAGTCCTCCCGTTGCCCGTGGTTCATAGTAAACGCCATATTCTATCGTCCCTTTTATGTACTTAAAAATTCTCTTTACCATATTTACATGGGCATTTGTAGGCGATTCAAGATACCGGCTTACAACAACCACTTCATATTGTATATCAGACCTTGTTCCGACACATAAGTACATTAAATTTCCGACAGGAAATCTATAAGGAAAGACTTTGTTAACCTCAGAATCTTCAAACTCATTTAAATTTTGATTTGTATCAATCGGAGTTGAAACCGCACTACAACTACTCATGTTAAATTTTGAGAGTATATTTCGAACATACGCTGCTTGACTTAAATGAATACCTCCCTCTGCGTCTCTGAAGATTTCCATTCCTAGAAAAGTATCTAGATTCGTTGTCTTGATCTCAAACTTCTCACGCAAATGTTCAAGTACTGGTAAAACATCTGCTTGATCATGTGCTGCAATCAACCCATCATCAACATAAATTTCTAAGATGACCTTTTTAACTTCCCAGTATAGGAAGTTATTGTAATCGGTCCGAAAATCGAAATCGAAAATTTCAACGTATTTTCATCTTTCAAGGTCCCAGGAGCATTTTAAGCAAAAAATTGGGAGGAATTATGTGTGTGTGTATGTGCGTACGGATGTGGTCATTTTTTCCTGCACGATATCGCGCGAACCAAAACTGATATCGACTTCGTTGAGGTGTTGTTCGAAGCGTATTAACCGAAACATGATCTGAAAAGAATTTCATGAAATTCGGTCCAGTCGTTTTTTTGTTTGAGCGACGTAAGTGATTTTTGTACCTGCACGATATCGCCCGAACCACGAAAGATATTGACTTACTTGAGGTGCCGTTCGAAGCGTATTTGCGACAATATTATCTGAAAAGATTTTTATAATATTCGGTCCAGCGGTTTTTTCGTTTAAATGACTTAAGTGATTTTTGTACCTGTACGATATCGCGCGAACTATAAAAGATATCGACTTAGTTGACGTGCCGTTCGAAGAGTATTAACCAAAATATGATCTGAAAAGATTTTCATAAAATTCGGTCGAGCCGTTTTTTTTTTATTTAAGCGGCGTAAGTGATTTTAGTTCCTGCACGATATGGCCCGAACCACAAAAGATATTGACTTACTTGAGGTGCCGTTCGAAGCGTATTAGCGACAATATAATCTCAAAATATTTTTATAATATTCGGGCCAGCGGGTTTTTGGTTTAAATGACTTAAGTGATTTTTGTACCTGCACGATACCGCGCGAATTAAAAACTATATCGAATTCATTGAGGTGCCGAAAAACATTAATACATCAATTTTATATACATTTTCGTCATCCTAATCTTGTAAGTGCGCACATTTAGTTTGACATTTTAGCGAAAATATTGATAAACAATTGTGACAAATTCTCGGTATTATGCATATATTCTATATTGCCTATTGTTCATTTATTATTAAAATATCCAATCATAATATTCAACATCCATTATACTGGGAAGTTGATCGTGTGGACCGAAAGGGTCGAACCCACATCCCAACTAGTTCTTATTGCTTTCTTTCACAAAAAGACATGAATCAGCTACAGAAGATTTGAATCCAAATTTCTCAATAAATGTCGTAAAACACTTAGGCTGCGGTTACTGAACACGCTAGTAATGCTAGCGTTAGCAACCGCTAGTATCGTTGGCGCGAGCTCGCTCTAGTTGTGTGGTTATTATTAAAGCTAGCTGAAGCAAGCTCGTTGTTCAGTAGTTGTGTGTTGACTTGTGAATATCACCATGGCTTTATCTTTGGAAATGATGGCATCTCAAAGTTTATTATTAAAACATAGACTTTTATTTAAACGAAAAATGAAAACACATGCAATAAATACAGAAAAAAAAATTTACAAGCAACTACTCTGCGTAATTTATATAAGTCTTATTTTGTTTCTAAGAAATAATATATTTTTCCTTTCTTTCTTTTAACCGATAAATATTTCATATAATAATGAAATGAGAAGTAAAAATAAAACATTGAATATCTACTTACTTATGACTTTCATTTCATCAGCCACTCATTCCATAATCGTCAAACCAGTCATCCGAAACCAGTCAAATTTCGGTCGCTGTAACCTTTAATTTTCATGTCCCATAATGGACGTCTCTTTTGCACTTCTAAAATTAATTTTTCGCAATCCATCTTTACTAAGTACTTTAGCAAAGCAAAATGTGAGTTACCTACATACTTTTCAAACACTCGCCCTAGTATCAATGTTTCAATCGATTGCAGAATATGACTAGCGCTCCAGTGCGTTCTTAACCACCACGCACTGTTAACATGTATTATATTTGCTAGCGCTAGCTAGTACTAGCTAGTGCTAGCATTACTAGCGTGTTCAGTAACCGCAGCCTTATTCCAGCATCTAGACGCCTGCTTCAATCCATATAAATTCTTTAAAAGTTTACATATTCTTCCTGAACCATCGTTATAGCCTGGCGGTTGATTCATATACATATATCGTTTTATGAATTTCTCCATAAAGAAATGCAGTTTTTACGTCAAATTGACACAATTTCATATTTTCAGAAGCTGCTGTTGATAAAATGGCTCTTATAGATGAGAACCTTTCTACTGCACTAAACGTTTCCTTGTAATCCACTTCATATTTTTGTGTAAAACCTCTGGCTACCAGTCTAGCTTTATAACATTCTATTTTACCATCAATGCTGTACTTCACTTTATAGATCCATTTGTTATCAATAAGTTTTTGATTTTGTGGCACTTCAGTAAGTACCCATGTTTTATTTTCAATCAAAGACTTCTATTCTTCATCCATTGCCTTTTTCCAATGAACTTTGTCAGTAGAGTGAATAGCTTCTTCGTAGGTTGAAGGCTCATCAACTATTGAAAACATTGCTTCTGCCATAGTTACCTCACTTACATGATGCGAGAACTCATCCATTCTTCACCACAATCACCAACTGGTTTCCTAATTTTAGTTCGATCTCTAAGCCGGCTTTCTAAAATATTTCCATTATCTAATGAACACCAACCTGACGTTATTGGTCTTTCCCCATGGATTTCTTCATCTGTGTGGTTTCTATTTCGTTCGGTAAGATTTTGTTCATCAAAATTTTGTTCATCTTGATTTCTGAACAATATATCAATTGTAATATTTTGATTTGAATTATTTTTCTCATTTTCCTTGTTTTCCACAACTTCAAAAAAATCTTTTTCGATAAACTTGACATCCCTAGCTATCTCAATTTTTCTTGTTTTAGGATCCCAAACGCGATAGCCTTTAACATTCTCATCGTACCCGACAAAAGTACATTTCGTTGCTTTTGCATCAAGTTTTTGCCTTTTTTGCTTTGGTATATGCACAAAAACTTTCGTCCCAAAAACTCTTAGATGATGAATGTTGGGAATCTTATTGTGCCATAACTCATATGGTGTTTTCTGCAATATACTGCTGGTGCCAGTTCTGTTTAAGATGTAAACTGCGGTAATAGCAGCCTCTGCCCATAACTTCAGTTCTATGCACTTGGCGTATAACATCGACCGTGCTGCTTCAACTACTGTACGATTTTCTCGTTCAACAGATCCATTCTGTTCTGCAGTATATGGTACAGTACGTTGATTACAGATTCCATGTGACTCCAATAACTTTTCCATTTTGGCTTATATGAACTCCTTACCATTATCTGTTCGTAAAATCTTGATCTTGTGACCATGCTGATTTTTAACAAAATTAATAAATGCTTTTATTTTTTCAAAAACTTCTGCGAAAAGTTATTTTTAATAAGTAAAAAATATCTATTTCCACCAATGGATTCAGTTTGCATTGGACCACAAACATCAGCATGAATTATTTCGCCGCATGTATTAGAATTAGTCTTCATTGCACTGGTTTTATATGGGTCTCTGTGTTGTTTCCCCATTAAGCATCCCTCACACATGAAGTTTTCATCTACAAACTCAATATTTTGTTCCTTTAAAAACGTTCGAACATAACTTAAGTTTTGGTGCCCAAGTTTTTCGTGCCAACTTTTCAATGTGTTGCACTTTTCTGCCATGTTTACTGCAATTGAATTTGTTTGAACTTTGAATTGCATTTTGAACAAATTTCCATGAAGAGCTCCCACTGCCACAACGACATCACCTCGCTTTAGTTCACACTTTCTTTTATCTGAAGCTAGGGTAAAACCTTTATCTAGAACTCTAGCTCCAGAAAATAAATTTCTCTCCAAGTCTGGAACGTACAGGACTTCCGGACTTTTTCGCTCCACTTCTTCCCATTAAAGACAAGTAAATTAATTGTTACACATAATGGTGCCTTTAGTATTCCACCGTTTGCTATTATTACTTCTGTGGATTTAGCTGACGAATATCCTGAAACCAATCTAATTTGTGGCTCATGTGGTCACTTGCACCGGTATCCAGCAGCCAATGATCTGCATTCGATCCGTCTTCCGAACACATAAAAGCTTCCCTATCAGATTTGATAACTGTTGGTTTATTTATTTTCCTATTTATTTGTGGACAATCCCGTTTAAAATGTCCTTGTTTATGACACAAAAAACATTTATATATTTTCTTGTCATTTTGAGGTTTCCTTTGTAATTTCTCGTGTGCTTTGTTCCGGTAATTCCGTTTTGAAAATAACGCTTCACCAAGTACCGTATTTTTATTTTCTACACGACTTTCTTCCATAACTAGACGTGCTCTTAAATTTTCTAAAGTCCTGTCCGCTTTACTCGTAGATTCCCACGCACTTGCAAAAGCGTTATATTCTTCTGGTAGCGCCATGATAATTTTTGCAATTATCATTTCATCAGAAATTAACTGCCCCAACGATTTTAAACTATATATGTATGAGGTCCTCCATTCTTGCGATGAATGTTACTATATCTTCTGTTACCTCTTTTGTGATTGAAAAGAACTGCTGATCCAGCATTAAGATGCTGGATTCATTTTTCTTTTCAAACACAGCACTCAATTTGTCCCACATTTCTTTTGCCGTATTGCAATTAACAATATGAGGGATAACTGAGGCTGTTACGGTTGTCCCGATTAACCTTTGCGCTCGAGCGTCCTTTTTTAACCAATCTACCTGTAAAGCTCCGCTTTCATCTGGTTTAGAAATTGTTCCATCCACTAAACCGTAGATATCCAATGCCATCAGACTTAATTTGCTTTGTAAACGCCAAGTCTGGTATTGCGTTGCATTTTCCAATTTATCAATTCTTGATACCTCGGCCTCCATTTTGAATTCTTTATTCTCTTATAAAATCTACAATGTTTAAAAATTAGTATTAATTAATTTATTAATTAATACATGTAATAACGACATTAATAAAGTATACAGAGCACTTTATAAAAATCACCTTTCTTTGAATATCAAAAAAACTGTTTACATGACTTTCGGAAGCTATAAGAATAGTCTACCACCGGACACGCCTGTGATTATACATTCAATTGACTGTCTCCGTGATACTTGCGATTGTACGAATATCAATAGAGTAACTGAAACGAAATATCTCGGCATTATTGTAGACTCGAATCTAAATTGGAGTAAGCACGTCGAAAGGGTGGTAAAAAAAAGCAGATATCTTATCTACTTGTTTTACAAACTGAAATATTACTTACATACATAGAGAACAACTTTTAATGATTTATTTTGCACTTTTTTGGTCAGTAGCGACTTACGGAATAATTGTATGGGGAGGCACTCATGAAAAAACAATTAGCACTTTACTTTGCATACAAAAAAACTTTTGAAAATAATATTTAATAAACCCCTATACTACGATTCAGAAAAACTCTTTAAGGAATGCAATATAATTAACATCAAAAAATATTTTATAGAAAAATCAGTGTTTAAAAATTTTGACTTGTTACAAACTTCTTATTTTGATCAGAAAGAAAAATCACACAGAATCATCACAGTACCTTCAATAAAAATCAACAAAGAGATAGATAGGCGGAACCATCAATACGTCAGTTGCAAGGCCTTCAATGCCTTGCCACTGCCTTATAAAGAGAGCACTTTAATGAATTTAAAAAACTGCAAGAAAATTAGGAAATGGCTAATAAAAATGTCTTTAGCAGATTTTAAAAAAATACTTCGAGCAATAATATAAAACTTGTGATAAATTGTCGGAGCCATGGTTGGACAAATATACTAGATCACTGCGAAATCAAAGAAACAAATTGTACCGCACGATAAGAGGACAAACGGATGTTAACGATGAACTAAGATCCGAATACTCCAGACTAGCATCGGAATTCACTTTTAGGTCACGTGAGGCCTATACTGCATACATAAACAAAGTCACAGGAAATATCTTAAAGGACCCTAAAAAATTCTTCGATTTCGTTAATACAAAGTGAAAGAACTCAGGGTATCCAATCCAACAATGACGAATGGGAGAGCTTCCTCTTCGAGCCCCTAAGATATATGTAACATGTTTGCTGTGAGATTTAGTGAAGTCTTCGCTCCCAAATCTAACACAACGCACATTTACCCCACTTGTACTGAATCGTCAACAATCATTAACAATCTATCTCTCTAAGGTGACGAAATAAGAGCAGGTTTAAACAATCTTGCCATGCTATCTGCAAAAAGAAGGGCTAAGGAAATTGATAACATCTGGGTCACAAAAACTCTTTTCTGCTCACTGGCCCACCCTGAAATACGCATGCCCTGTCTGGGATCCCATATTTCTCGCAGGTAGCAACAGGATTGAATCCATTCAAAACAATTTCTCCTGTTCGCACTAACAAATTGATATAACCCCGCTGATTATCACAATCTTCCACACTATACGGACAGGCTCAAAGTTTTGGATATTTTACCGCTGTCATGCAGGAGAAAAATGCTCATCTCTTGCCTGAACTTGGATATTCTAAACGGCGATCTCAGGGTGAAGCTCTTGTCTGATAGGATAATACTCAATGAAGTAGTTCGGCGTCCTAGCACACAAAACTGCTTAAGGAATATTCTCATCGCACCGACTACGCAAGGAAC
This sequence comes from Thereva unica, assembly GCA_949987705.1. Classification (NCBI taxonomy): domain Eukaryota; kingdom Metazoa; phylum Arthropoda; class Insecta; order Diptera; family Therevidae; genus Thereva; species Thereva unica. Next base: position 155,822,617 of record OX465281.1, on the reverse strand, counting down.
GAGCCCATTAATAGATTTTGCATGGTCTTCAATGATCATAATCAATGCTTTACCCATCGCACTAACAAATTGTCCTATAAAAGAAAGTTAATACTAATGATGAAACTCCAAACTCCCGTTATATCTTTTTAAGCTCATTAAAACTAGTATTGTAGATATAGCCTACATACATATAGCCTAGCCCAATTATACCTGTACCTGACTTAGCATCTAATGTGATAATTAATTTAAGCTAATGTTAAAAAGATGGTAGGACGAGAAATCAGATAGATCATGTGGCCGTAAGCCGCAGATGGAGAACTATCCTTGAGGATGTCAGGAGTTTCAGGGGAGCAGACACTGGAAGCGACCACCATTTGGTTGTAGCAACTATTCGCCTTAAAATCGCCGCAATCAGAAACGTACAACGCGATGCTATAAACCGTAGACGGTTCAACGTAGATCTTCTGCGGGAGAGCGTTAAAAAGCGGGAATTTGCTGGAAACCTACAGCAAATATTAAACCAGCACAACGTTTCTGACGACACAAATATTGAAGAGCTGTGGAGTAGGACAAAGGGCGCAATATTGACGGCTGCGGAATCGAGCATCGGTTATGTCCAAAGAAACCAGCAACACTGGATCTCGGACACAACCTGGCAACGCAGGAGAGCCCTAAAAAATAACGTAAACTCTACAACCGACCCGGAAAGACGTTACCAACTTGAACGGGAATACTCCCAATTACACCGGGAAGTAAAGAGAAGTGTCCGGCGTGATAAAAGGCAGCAGATAAATGAGCTCGCAGAAAAAGCGGAAAACGCGGCAAACACAGGCAACAGTAAGGTGCTGTACCAAATCACTAAACAGCTCTCGGGAAAGCACTCTACTAAAAAGCATGCCGTTAAGAGTGCGGATGGAAGGCTGCTGTGCAGCGACGAGGAGCAGCTCCAAAGATGGAGAGATTACTTCTTCGCCGCCCTGAATGGTTCATTTACACAGGAACCTCAGGAAACCAGCAACAATGCACAGCCAATTCGAATCACCACCCGGGCCCCATCCAAGACGGAAATAGTAACCGCAATTCATGCGATGGCCAATGGTAAAGCAGCTGGAAAAGATGGCATCCCGCCAGAATTGTTGAAAGCCGACTCAAGCCTCATAGCAGATGCGCTTCAGCCAATCCTACAAATAGCATGGAACACCTGTACCTTTCCGGAGGATTGGACGGAAGGTATCATAGTCAAAATACCAAAAAAGGGGGACCTAACAATATGCGACAACTGGAGAGGCATCTGTTTACTATCTACTGTGGGCAAAATTTTGTCCCACATATTACTATCTAGGATAAGTGAGGCAGTAGACCGAACGCTTAGGAGGCAGCAGGCCGGATTCAGGAAGGGCCGCTCATGTATTGATCATATCAACACCTTACGAATTATAGTGGACCTTGCTTTCGTAGATTATGAGAAAGCGTTCGACTCGGTCAATAGGAGCTTTATATGGCAGGCACTACGGCGACGTGGACTGCCTGATAAAATAATAGAATTGATAAAAGCCCTATATAACAATTCCAAATGCAGAGTTCTCCATAATGGAAAATTATCCGACAGCTTCGAGGTGAGCTCAGGAGTACGACAAGGATGCCTACTCTCGGCTTTACTATTTCTTATAGTAATAAATGACATCCTTGTCGGCGCTCTAGATAGTAGAACAGGCGGCATACAATGGGGTTAGACCGCCTTAAGGATCTCGACTACGCAGATGATATCTGTTTGCTGGCCCACAGACACCAGGACCTCAAAAACATGATTAACAATTTGGCAACAGAAAGTAGTCCAGCAGGCTTAAGGGTAAATCCGACTAAAACTAAAGAAATGCGGATAAATGCAAACACCATTGAACGAACAGCGCTGAATAACCGTGACGTGGAACTGGTAAATAAATTCTGCTACCTCGGTAGTATTATTACCGAAAATGGCGGTGCAGAAGAAGATGTCAGTTGCAGAATAAATAAAGCACGAGGCGCATATGCATGCCTGTTCCGCATATGGAGATCAACGGAGATCTCAACTAACACCAAATTGCGGCTGTTCAACTCCAACGTGAAGGCAGTACTTTTGTACGGTTGCGAAACATGGAAAGTCACCCAATTCATCACAGGGCGCCTACAAGTCTTCATCAACAGATGCCTTCGTCGTATCCTAAAAATCCGCTGGCAAGATAGAATTTCAAACTAAGAACTATGGCGCCGTGCCGGCCAAGAAAGGATAGACGACCAAATCAGGCGAAGGAAATGGAATTGGGTAGGCCACACCTTGCGACGCGAAAACGAAAATCTAGCCAAACAGGCCCTTGACTGGAATCCGCAAGGATCCCGTCGAGTAGGACGACCTAGAACAACGTGGAGGAGAACCCTACTAGCAGAAGCCGCAACAACTGGGAGATCCTGGTCGGAGCTGAGAGCTGTCGCGCAAAACTGAGTCCGCTGGAGGGCAACTGTTTCCGCCCTATGTCCCATGAGGGATTAAAGGAGCGCAATGAAATGAAATGATGAAAGTAGGTACTCCGCCACTTGGGTATGTGAAAATTTTCAGTACCGTGGGAACTAGGTCACGGAACTAGGTCAGGGTCATTAATCAATCACCTGTCATCACGCTGGAATGTAGGTCAAGGTTGTTGGCCTTGGCCGTGGACGAGTCTGGGAACTGGGTCGGTCGGTGGCTTGGCTCAGCGGGAGGGTCGGGCTCGGCGGGGCTGCGGCGGGGTCCACGGCTGGGGCCTCAGCGAAGTCACTTTGATTGACAGGCGGCCTCTAGTTTGGTTCGCGTGGATGGCTTTGTTTATGTCACTTTGGGTCGGAAAGCGAAAGTGATGGAGTGTGTGGGTGTGAGTGGGAGTTGGTGATGGTGATGGTGGTGGTGGTGGTGGTGGTGTGGCAGGGCTTGTGGTCTTGGTGGGGTGCTCAGTGCGGGGGTCTGGCTTGAGACTCGGTGGTGGCTTGGGGTCTCGCGCGGTGAGGGAAAGTGGTTTGGAACTTGGCAGGGGTCGGTGGCTTGGCAGGTTGGGCGGAAGCTACAGGCGGCGGCGGTAGCTTTTGCCCGGTCTGTGACGGAAGGTATTTACTCAGACTCGTACGTGCGCCCTAGTCTCTGCAGAGCAGGTCCGGGACTGGGTCAGTGGCTTTGGCAGGTTGGCCTTTGGCGGAAGCTACTGCCTAGACTGCGGCGGTAGCTACCGTCTGAGCCACGAAGCTATTGGTTGAGCCTTGCCCTAGCCTCTACAAAGCACTGATTTTACACTCTGTACAACAAATCATTCCAGAGAAAAATCGCACATTGCTTGGGAATCGAACCAGCGCCACACAAATCGCGAACAGAAAAACCAACGCCTTAGCCAACTTGACCAAGACGGCAGTTGAATGGAGTCTCGTTATCTGTGTACACATGCAGTTGTGAGATTCTATTTTTAGATCTTGCGAAGTATTTTGCGACCCAGCGAGCCGATGCACACGATCGCGATCACAGCTGCAAGAGCTTACAAATATGAGAAAGAAAGGCCAAGAAAAACAAAAACAAAAACTGCAGCAGCAGCAATTTGAGCGGCAAAATCTACCGGCCTAAAAGGAAAAAGAAAACAGCGGTTGTGCTGCAGTGCGACTATTGCATGGTTGTTGTTGCTATAACCTGAACAGACAGCTATTGTGGATGGAGGTAAAGTGTACCTTTGCAAAATAAACAAATGCAAGACCCGTGGATTTATCACCTTGCAAACATTTTATCGACGAGTCGTTAATATTTTAAACTATTAAAACTATGTTAAATTAATAATTAATGTTTTATATGATTTTTTAGTTGAATTTCCATCATCAATATTTAAAAACATATTGATAATATTCTTTGAAAGCACTGGTTTGTTTATATTTTTACAATTTTTCCCGCCCATACATGAATGGCTGCACATGTGCCCAATGCTCCACAGCCAGACACTGTGGATACTTTCGATGCCGATGATTCTCGGCGAGTATTGCATGGTTGTTGTTGTTGTTACTATCTGAAATTATGAAACCGAGTGAATGAATGAACTTGATACATTCATAAATATCGGGATGGGTAAAAAATACACTTTTTGCTAGCTGAGATTCAGCGCGGGGTAAAGATTAAATGCAAAACAAAGTGTGAAAGAGAGAAGAATTGCACATGATACGTTTTTCATTTAAATGCGGGAAAATTAAATTGATTTTGTAATATCAGATTTTTATTAATCATTAAATTAATTATTCATTATTGTGCCTTCGAGCTCCTATATAAACAGAGAAACAAAAGCAATATGCAACGTGCGTGCTTGGCATAGCTTAGAAAACATTGTTGAAAAATGGCTAAATTTAGCATCATTAGAGATATAATAACCCACAACAAACGTTTCAATGTGAGGGGTCGCAAAATTGAATTTAAAATCAATGACACGCCAAGGAATGTAGAACCTTTAACATGGTTTAAGAGCAGCATTGAAGACATTATTCAACATGTGATGACGGTGATCCAACCAAATGACTATGTTGGTATTACTTTTTGCGGTGCCAGCTTTAGGGAAAGAGGCCCTGGATGGATAAATTATAAGTTGGCATCTGATGTAAAAACTAGTGACATCTGGGAAATGGTTGCGAAAATCTTTCAGAGCAATTCAGAAGGAGCAAGCACTGACACATTTTGTTTGGAAGTAACATCAGTCCATTTGCCTCAAGGCAGCGAGTAGCATATATAAAGCTTTAAAATAAATAAATTTAAATAGTTTGATATTTTCCTTTGAGTAGTTAAAGTTATGAGTTCCGATAGAGTTGTTTTAGATGTACAATTTGTCAGTGGAATTAACGGACAGCTATTTGCTAAGGAGCTGTCCGTCTTGCATCACGGGTCGCTTATACCAAGTTTATACTATTTTATGCCTCCATACCCGTATAATGAACTACCGTCAAAAGCTCGTTGGCAAAATGATTTCAACTTTAGAAAAATAAATGGATTAAGATGGAACGGCGGCATTATTAATTACAACGAATTACCCAAGATACTGTCGAATTATTCAAATGCAACAATTTACGTGAAAGGACTAGAAAAGGAGAAATTTATTCAGAAATACCTTCCGGAAGCGAAAATAAACCAATTGGAAATACCAAAACTAGCCAACTTGGAAAATTTTGGAGCTTTCTGCACTATACATGGAAAATCACCTAGTCTAAGATGTGCCGTACAAAATTGTTTTAATATTTATTTGTACATGCTAGTGAATAAATGTTTTAAATAAAAGAATTTTTTAGTTGTATTTTATTTATTTGCAGTCAAAATTTATCGTATCAAAAACAAGATTTGCAATACAATACAAAGGTATTTCATAAAAAAGTCGAGAATAATTTAAGTGTACATAAGACGTTCGACTTGGAATAAAAAAATCTTCACATGCTAATGTTAATACATTTTTTTCTTTACATTTTTCAATGTACTTCTTATAATATTCTTTCACGCTCTCTGAAGCATTGTTATTGTGGTACATAACGATGTTTAAAAATTTCAGCATTTCAAATAATTTACAAAGTTCCGCTTGCCTTAGAGTGATGCTGCCACTGCCAATGGGGATTTTGTACTCCTTCGTCTGATTTGCTGAAGATAAATTTTCCATTTTCGTTTTTAAAGCACCAAGATGGTTGTAAATAGATGTCCATTCGGGATAGGATGCTGATATTGGGATGAGTCCATGACGCTGAAATACTATTTGCGCCTCGAACAATGTTGAGTCAAAGCCGAGTATTATCTTCCAGTTATGGCAGTCGTCCAAATGGTACGTGTAATTTAATAAGAGATTTTCACCGACAACTTCTGCTTCGCATTTGGACAGCTTCTTTTTTCCTTTAGCACCAGTGGTCCTCTGTCTTTTACGTGATGGCCCCATGTTACTCAAATTAAACTTTAACATTAAATATTAACAGCTTTTGTTCAGTGTTTTTATAGTGCTGATCTCGGCTTTACATGATTGGTTACAAAAGTCTCCACCACTTTGTGTAAAATTCTTCAAGTATAAATTAACTATTTTATTATCATTTAAACTGAAATCGCTCGAAGAGAATTGTGTTAAAAAATTCTTTAGGCTCTTTCCTCTACACCGAGAATATAGAAATACACAACAATAATGTCCACATGTCGATGAAAATTGTCCCTGCAAACGTTTTTTATTATTTAAAAAAGTCTTTGAATTATTTAAAAGAAATCTTTGAAAAAACTTATTGGTGGGATATCTTCCAAATGAGTCAAAGTACTCTGCAGAACCTTGTTTCGGGAAATAAAATGCAACCCAGTGAGTTCCGTCTTTATGTGATGGATCCGTATTAGCTATGACGCATGCGGGTTTTTTTATTTTTTGTGGTAGATGGTTGCAGGGGAAGACTCCTCTAAAAAACTTGTTTGTTACGCGATTATTTGTCAATGCAGTTGCAAGTTCGATCGTGTTCATTCTTGTTCACAGGTAAATGCTGCTTCTAAGTCAATGACCTCGGTGAGAGATGTAACATAGTTATTTATAAACTCCTTAGTTGATGTACCACGAACAAAGATTGTCTTAAATTTCGCTAGAGTTTTTATAAGGTCTTCATCCATACGTTTTAGTTCAAGATTACCAAATTTACTTGATTGTTGTTCACTGCATTCCAAACTAGATGTTGGATATTTAAAAATTATTTCCTTCGCAAACGTTTTATTTTGCGCAGTGAATCCAGCGAAAGAGACTTTTTTAAAGAAGGTATATTCACCTCCACAAAAGTATTCCACATTAATTAAACAGCTCATTGTTACCATAATAAATCAATTCACCAACTAACAGTTGGAACATATCGTATCCACCTTATATAGATTTAAAAATTTGTGTAAACATTTCGATCCTTGTCAATTTCAATGCTTCCATCGTACTCGGCATATACAATGCATGTCACACTATTTTTTAACGCGTCTCTAAATTTTCCTTCAACTCGTACTGTTCCCTGATTTAGTAAATTGCCGCAAGTCGCGTTATATGAATTGTCTGTTGTTAAATCGAAAGCGAGAAGAAAACATCCCTTGTCAAATAATTTCTTGGATATTTGATGACCTTTATCGAAATAATGAATACCTGTTCCCCTGAATAACGTATTGTATCCGCGTGTACTAATCGGATTATCTTTTGAGTAGTCAAATTCAAAGGGTTGATTTGGTATCTGCACGCCATTCACTGATAAATTGAATCTGGTAATGTTGTTATGTTTAAAGTTGAAGGGGTTCTTTGTTCTTCTGCCCGTGTAAGCATCATTGTCCACCATTCCAAAAATTATTAAGTTCGGTAACTGTCCGATGACGATATTATCCAGTGAAAGTGTGAATGTGTTTGCTGGAATAGTGTAACTTTTAACTTCAACTCGCTTGTATGGGTATGTGGCGTTTGATCGCTGTAAAACTGTCTCATGTGCTAATAAAATATTCGGATTAACTGTCACGTGATTCATGTACATGGTTGCATCCAAGATTTTTAATTGTGGTGAGTCGGTACCGTCCTTGGATAAAATATAAAATTCTGGTTTTTCAAGCGATAAAACAACACGTAAATCGACACCGTTTAATAGCAACTTATCCTGATTAAGCAAGTCAGTATGGATTTTCCCCATCAATTCAACCACATTACTTTTATTGAAGAGTTTCTGACGATCTAAATAGCCTTGGTGTAATTCAGCAACGGGTTTATCGATATCTGCAATTTCCGCGTCATCTTTGTCAAGATACCAGCCAACCGACTCCAAATGGGTAGATGCCGCATCTTTGCCATAATTTAATAAATTTTCAATATAAGCGCGATAATTGTAATTGTGGTCGGTTTGAGCAATTGGTTTTCCATTCAAATATACAGTGCACTGGCGAAATATGGAGTGTAAAATATTGTTTATTAAACCTGGAGCATCACCATCATCTGGATAAAGTTCTTCTTTTCCATCTTTTATTTTAATTAATTGCAATTTTAAACGAAGATATATGCTAGATAAATCACGGTATGTATCTCCATGACCCAAAGTTACAAACTTTAGAACGGAGGAGTTGTCGAGCGAGGCTATTGGCTTATATGCTACTTCTTCTGTTTTCAAAATATTGCTCTGAACTGGTGGTGTTGAAAAAAGATCCAATTCTGATTTCATGCATTCTTTGTACGACATTATTTATCAAATATGTCCAGTATACGTTTACGTATCTTTCGTTTTGTTTTCAAAACTCTTGCTTTTATTCCTTTTCTTTGATTTTCAGTTTTACAATTTCTCGACCGTTTAGGTGTTTTTCCACGTCTTTTGCGTTTAACAGCTGGTTTTAAATGTAGAGTTGTAAACGGATTGGGTCTTTTTATACCTGCACCCTTCATTCCGTCAAACAGTTTATTTATACCTTTCTGAGCTAAATCTTGAACAACAACTCGACCTTGTTCTTTTAAAATATCTTTAACTGATTTGCTGCTGACGTTTTTATCCTGTATTATAGCTTGTCCTGTTTTTACAACCTGTTGTGCCAATGTTTTTAATCCTGATGTAGCTATGGGTTTTAAGTGTCGAAATAATGCACTGAAGAAGCTACCGATACCTCTTCCACGTTGATAAATAACTGGACCACGATATAATTCTCCAATATCTGACAGGCCGCCGCCGCTTTGTATTAAATAATAACGTGTATAATAGGAATCCATCTCGTAATTCTATTTATACTATGCAAGAACAGTCTGTTGTGTGAATATTTATAGTTTTTTATTGTCTTTTAAAATGAAGCATTACATAGGTTGGAATGTAGCTTGGTTTGAAATCAATTGATTCACCCAGATGGTCAGTTATTTTTACAGAAATACTTTCAATAAAAGTTTTTTCAATGGGACAGTATTCTACATGTTCAAATCTTAATATAGTACCACACTCTTGAATCGGTATTATTCGTAGATATCTTACTAGTTTGTCGCCTATAGCTCTAGGTTGAATAATATCAGTGTATATATGCATTATATTTTTCTCAGAGCAATTTTTTGTAGTTTCTTGTGTACTTCTTGGTAATCGCAACATTAATTCTTTAATTGTTGTATCAAGAGAATTAATTTTTTCCATTATTGACATATGCTCTTGGCGTAAGCCCGCAGTGTCAAATGACTCTTTTATTTCCGTCAACAATGCATCAGGATTACGTTTGTTTTCAGGTGTTTGCAGAAATACATCTGTGATGAAGTTTGACAGATTTATCTATGTTTGTATTAATAGGTACTGGTGTAGATAAAAATTCGCCCGAGCTTTGTTTTTCATATGGGACCTGTAAAATTTCACTGTTTTTAGTTATTTTCCGTTGCTCGGGAGTCTTTGCTTTGAGTGAATCTTTCTTCAGTCTATTCAATATTTCAAAAATTGTATTTTTAATTTCAATAATTCGTTTATGTTTTTCTTCCTCGCTAAGTTGTTTATCGTCAAAGTGTAAATTGGCTAAAAGCAATGTCATGAGATCTTTAACATTCAAGTGTGAGGGTAGTGGTTTTTTTATTTTTATCGTAACACCCAATTCCTCTAAACGGAGTTCGAATACATCATGCTTCTTTTCACTACCTTTTTTCTCTTTATTTTCAGCTGTTTTTATGCTAGCCGTTGGATGTGTATAATTGTCTATTGTATTCTTCAAAACAGGATGTTTTCTATTCTTCCTAGGAACTTGACCAAATACATCATCAACAAAATCCTCAATTGATTCATAGTTCTTATATTTTAAAACAACGTTTTCTGAAGTCTTTTTTCCTTGATATATGTGCAATATGTATTCGTCTGGCTCGTGCTTATACTTTATTTCAGGGATAACTTCATTAAAGTGGTCATCTTCTAAGCGCTTCCACATTTTCGATTTAACATCATTCAAGTACATGGTATACCACGAAGGTGTAACTGCATTATAAAATGTTAATAAAAATGCTGAAAGGTTTATTTGTCCAGGTCTGTAACTAACTTGTTCAAGATTTTCTGGTGTCCATTCAAGTTTTACATTTTCATTTATTTTGATGCTAAGTATTTTAAAATCCTTTTGATGCTGCTTTCTAGTTTCCTTTAACTGGTCATATTCACGCCTCACTCGTTTACGCACATTTCCCCCATTGTTGGAGATTGCACGTTTTGTTATTCCAAAATTTGGTAATGCAATTTCAGTTATTCCAACACGCCAGTTCCCATGAAACTTGCATGGTTTCGCAAGTGCATTTGTAAAAGCCGATAGCGTATTTTCTGGGTAAAATTGCATAGAGTTATTACTTAAAAGACATACGTAAAAATCATTTTCTTTTATTTCTACTGGCATTGTTTACAGTCTTTCCCAAGCAATGTCCGACGTACTTGTAGTTCTATCCTTTTTAGTCTTCAGACGCTCACTCTGTCTAACACCGAGCTTACGTAGAGGAAATGAAAGCATATATTGACCAGATTCTAGTGGAGAGGGTATTAATATAGACTGTTTCTGGACTGCTTTTTGTTTTTCACTTTGTTCTAATTCTTCTATATGCTCGCTAGCTTCATCGGGAGTCATAGCCGTAGGTACAGTATACTGCGTTACACCATCCTCAGCCGTGATTATTTTATAATCCTTTTCACGTGCATTAGGTGCAGATGTTGTTCTTAGTAATTTTGGTGGTGGCCTTAGAGTTTTTGCTATTCCGCTAGCTGATAATCGTCTTTTGGCGGCTGGTGATAAAGATCTTCTTGGCGGGGTTATGTTATGTGCTTCTTCAAAGACTTCTTCTTCTTCAGTTAGAAAATCCTTTGCTGGTGGTGGTGGTGAAGTCTGTGTTAACACATCATCTTTAAAAATAATTTTCGTTTGTGTGGTACTATCTCTTAAACTTTTTTGTTTGACACTATGTGCCCGTGGTAAGTATAAATTTGTTTCTTTATCAAGCGTTCGTTTGGATTTCCGATTGTGATTTAAAAATGAAATTAGTTGATTTCGATAGCTATACCATTTTTCGGAATCATTCATGTCTTTATTCTGTAGTATTTTATTCATTGCTCTATCAAAAATGGACTGATTTGCGGTCATTTCAATTTCATCTTTAAGCCTGTTGTAAACCTCTGGCGACAGAAGTAGCATCTTGTTAAGTCCATTATTTCTATGCATATTTTTCAATTAATGAACCGATAACTCCTGATAGTACACTTCCTAATAAAACTGGTAAAAAACCTCCTCGTTGCACTAGTATTTTACGCTGTTTAGCAACAGATCTCTTTGCGCAAATCAATTTACGCATGTCCTTTTTATACCTACACAGTGAGTTGTAGATATTTCCATGCGGCATGTGGTTACCTTTTAAAGTGTTGAGTGTAATTTCACAAAGAGTTTTTATAACCTCAGGGTCAGCATTTTGTATGATGGACTTTCTCAGATTTGGTTTAGCCTTTTTAAGCACATATAGCAGATGCTTGTTGTCCCTTAATCGTTTCATTCGTGACACCATTCTTACCATTTAAAGAGTTTTGCGGACAAAAACAGGTTACAAAGTGTTTATTAAATATATCAGTACGAAATCTTAAGACGTCGTTAATATCCTGAGTTAAATCTATTAGCAAATACCCGTAAGGCATTTGAGTTATCTCTTTATATATTCTCACAAGTTCTAAACTATTTTCAGGATAAATTTGTCGGGCCAGATGTGTAAATTGACTTTTATCCCGAGGGTTTTTAAATACAGCAAGATATTTACAATTGAGCGATATATCACGACTGAATTTTCCTTGATGAAACACGTTTTGTGTCACAAGAATTACTGAGAAATTACGATGATGAGACCCCTTAGTAAAGAGTTCACAAACTTGTTTACTAAATCCGTTTAACATCATGTCATCTATAACAATCAATGTTGGCTCGTTTTCATGATTTACAAACTCCTCTGGTATAGCATTTAAATATTCGATGTTTTGCAGTTTGATATCCGTAGGTAGTGCACCGTGCTCTGCATTACACCATATAATTTTTCTAATTTGCGGTTCTATAAATACCTGAGTAGTATTAAGAAGATTTTTTATAAATGTTGTTTTGCCGCATCCCGAAGGCCCCGCAACCATCATTGTAAATGGGTGATTAAACTTGATCATTTTTGCTTTGTATATAAACTGGTCATTCAACTGCAGGTATTTATACATTCCGTACAATGAGCAGAAGGCAGATAATCAACGAACTGCATAAACCAGTGCGAAAAAATTTTAAACGTCGACATGTCACTACCAAAGGTATAGATGATTTGTGGCAGACAGACTTGGTCGAAATGGGTTCTTACTCATCAGAAAATCAGGGGTTTCGTTTTCTTCTCACTGTAATTGATACCTTTTCAAAGTATGCATGGACACGGCCTTTAAAATCTAAAAAGGCATCAGAAGTTGTAAAAGCATTGCAGTCGATTTTTAATACAGGACGCATTCCAAGAAACTTACAAACCGATGATGGCAAAGAGTTTTTTAATAAACCGTTTCGTCAACTAATGAAAGATTACAAAATAAACCATTATTCCAGCTACAGTACTCTGAAAGCCTCGATTGTAGAAAGATTTAACAGAACGTTGAAAAATATGATGTGGAAAGAATTCAGCATGAATGGCAATTATCACTGGATTAGCATGTTGACCAAGTTGACAGACGACTACAATACAACAAAACATCGTACGATTAAGATGAGACCTGTAGATGTTGGGGTGCATAACGAAAAACGTTTATTATCTGTGTATAATTACCCCAAAATAAAATCAAAGTCTAAATACAAAGCTGGTGATTTTGTTCGTATAAGTAGACATAAACATGTATTCGAAAAAGGTTATACACCTAATTGGTCCACAGAGATATTTAAAATAAAAGAAGTTAAATCTGTTTACCCGACAACATATATTCTCGAAGATTACCAAGGAAATATAATTCACGGTAGATTTTATGAACCAGAAATAGCTCCTGTGAACAGCCCTGATGTTTATTTAGTAGAAAAGGTTATAAAAAGGCGCGGTAATCAGGTTCTAGTGAAGTGGCTTGGTTTTCCATCAAAACACAATACTTGGATTAATATAAAAGACGTGATATAAAACCTGTTACACTCATTCAAAATGTTAAACTTGAAACAAGAATACGGTCGTTTGAAAACATTCGATAATCTAGCCATAGACTTAGATACAGCAGACCAGTTAGCGAAAAGTGGATTTTTTTACACAAACATCAAAGACCGTGTTCAATGTTACTTTTGTTCTCTGCAGATAAATGCTATGAGTTGCGCATCGGATGTAGATTTCGATCATAGACATCGTTCACCACACTGTATCTATGCTAATAGGATAGACGAATGCGGAAGATTCAAAGATCAGCTAACACCACTTACAGAACAACTTAAATCAAAAACCATACTTTGTACATTCAACATTTTGAAATTTTTAGCTGGTATTTTATTCGTTCTAGCAATTCATTATTATTTCCACGAGCAGATATGAGGAAGAAAATAAGTTTCAATGAAGACCCACAAGTTAAATATATGGTAGTATGGAGTTTCGCATACAGACAAAGTAGGAAAGGACCATGGGAGCAGTATGCAGTGGATACATTTAGGTTTAAAAACAGAATTTCACAACTGAGTGTAATAATAAATCCGGTTTTAGAAAGTAAAATAAAAATGTTCAGCAAGTAACATTGTTTTTATTTATTATAACCACACATAATTTTCAGGTTTCCTTTTGGACTCCTATAGAAGCTAAACTACTTCTCACTTTCATTTTTCGGTTCAGCAAGTAAGATATTGTTTTTATTATAAGTTGTTTTTCAGGTTTCGTTTTGAGCTCCTATAGGAACCAATGCTTGTATGCTTGCAAAGTGTAAGTTCCACCACAACAGCGCGCGGAGGTAAATGACCACGCGTCAGCTCAGCAGTCATGCACACTTTCCACTCTCGCTTTTTCTTCCGCTCCACACCTGTTGAGTCCCCCTGCCAAGCCAAGCCAAGACCCCGCCGCACCTGCAAACCAAACTAGAGGCCACCTGTCAATCAAAGCCACCCGCGAGTGAACACCTGCTCACCAAACTATAGTTCTGATACACTTTTCCACTTTCGCTTTTTCGTACCGCTCCACTACTTTCCATTTTTCTTCCAAGCGTAAACAAGTCCTCGCTCTAAGTGCACGATATGAGACGTCACAATAGTCATGCCCAGTCCGCCGACGAGGACCCCGCCGAGTCCCCAGCCGAGCCTCGCGAGACCCCAAGCCACCACCGAGTCTCAAGCCAGAACGCCGCACCGAGCACCCCATCAAAACCACAAGCCCTGCCACACCACCACCACCATCACCAACTCCCACTCACACACACCCACACTCCATCACTTTCGCTTTCCGACCCAATCAATCAAAGTGACATAAACAAGGCCATCCACGCGAACCAAACTAGAGGCCGCCTGTCAATCAAAGTGACTTCGCTGAGGCCCCAGCCGTGGACCCCGCCGCAGCCCCGCCGAGCCCGACCCTCCCGCTGAGCCAAGCCACCGACCGACCCAGTTCCCAGACTCGTCCACGGCCAAGGCCAACAACCTTGACCTACATTCCAGCGTGATGACAGGTGATTGATTAATGACCCTGACCTAGTTCCGTGACCTAGTTCCCACGGTACTGAAAATTTTCACATGCCCAAGTGGCGGAGTACCTACTGATGAATGTTAAAAAGTGTACTTAGATTTAACTGTGCCTTGTTTTGCAAAAATAAATAAAATAAATATAAACAACAAACGTATGAATTGAATAAATATAACTTAACATTGTATACAGCATGCGGGACAGTTCTTGAAATCATAAATAGAGATAATATGTAGAATAGACATTAAAGTATTTATAAGGTATCCTAATCTAGCGTCTGCACTTGCCATATTTTATTGAATTGCTTATGGCATTGCTGTCAAATGTCTGGTGCGGACAGGGTAAACTTGGTCATATTTTATTGAAAGCAATATATGGAAAGAAATATTTTTTTCCATATATGTTTCAATAAAGTTGGTAAGAAATGTGACATTTATCTTTTTAAAAATGGCGTAGTTCACGTTAACATCGAAAATTTTGCCTTCTTACTATAAATGTATATACCCAAAACAATGGTTTCTTTCTTAAATTACGCATTTCTTCGAATTCCATCTGCTCTAGCAATTCTAATGTTTTTTAATTAAGCAAAATTTGTAGAGATCTTTGTTGTTTTCTCTTTAGCGCCATCTTTCCAACTGAAAAGTCCGATATAATTTGCCCACTATTCCAAATAAGCAATAAATCGTTGGCAATAACTGACAACTATGTTTCAATAACATATGGCAAGTGCAGACACGGGGTAAGGTAGACTAGATCAATTGAAGTAACGAATGTATGTACGAGTATCTATATATGTACATATGTATTATTAGAAACTAGAATAACATTGTAGTAATTAAAATTTAAAATACAGTACAGTCAATCTGTCACGAAAAAATAGGGAGTCTCCGAAAAATGACATGTATGTAATGAAGTTAATGTCAAATTTCCGAAGTCCCCCCTCCCCCTGTTTTTGAGAAAATCCAAAAAATGGGTCCAAATTTTGAAATGCGTTTTTCTCAGAATCTATGGTTTTTGGTGAAAAGTTTATTTAACAAAAAATGTAAAGGACATTGTTAACTACATTTTTGAAGTGACATCATTGAAGTGACGTCATCCGACTTGAAATACAAAAAGTAGGTGGCGCTGAAGCATCAAAAAAGTGTTTACCATTTTCCTTAAAAAAATAGTTTTTTTTGCAATGATGTAAATGAGAAAGTTTTTCGTCATAAAATCGGCTACAACTTTTATTTAAACTATTTTTTTTATAAAACTTACCGTTTTCCAACTGTAGGCGAAAAGTGCCAAACCGCGTAGTTAACGGTTCTTTTGTTACTTTGGCCCGGCAAGTCGTCATAGTTTGGACAAAAGACCGGTTTCTAACATCTGCCTAATCCACTACGACACGTACATTTTTCAGTTGCTATGTGAGTTTCGGAGAGTAAAGGCGTCCAAACTTTGCTCTCTTAAAATGAGTGTCTGTTTCGTTTGTGAGACAAGTGAGTTTATGAGACAAAATGGAAACTAAAAACTTTAAATTTAATTCATAGGTTCTGAATATTTAAATCTTACAGATTTTTGTTTTCCACTTTTATAAAAGCTTAAAATGGAAATCTTTTAATGTGAACACGTGACACTATTTTTATGGTTCCTTAAATAAATTAATAGTGACAAATTTTAAATTAAAAAAAAAAAAAAATTAGTCTTAATATTTTGTGAGAATCTTTCACGCCTATCTTGTGTTACATTCGTTAACTGTATTACTGTATGTTAACCGTTTACAACAAGCTGTACCAAAAGGGTACCATTATTAATTGTTTATCTGAATTATTGTTGAAAATAAGAATATCAAGTAAACATTATTGTCTATTAATCCCAAAATAATCTTTCTATACAATTTCTGACAAACACGCATCGGCGCAGCACATAATGTTCAAAAGTGAGTTATTCATTGACATAACACAACATCCGTCGGAAATTTTTACTTTTGTCTCTCTTTATTCACTTTTTGAGTATAATTGAATTGAGCAGAAATTATATGAAAATCTCGAAGAATACAAGTATGCACTGGTAACACGATAGGCTTTAACCTTGGATGCTAGAGGTAGGAGTACAGCTAAGATAAGAAAAGAGTCAGTTGTAATTGTACACAGAACGAATTAAGACGTATAATAACCAAAACTGAGTTATTCATTAACGGCACACAACATCCGTCTGAAATTTTTACTTTTGTCTCTCTTTATTTACTTTTTGAGTATAATTGAATTGAGCAGAAATTATATGAATATCTCGAAGCAAAAATCTCTGGTAAGTTCCTGTACGAGGTGAAGTCGATTTTCCCCGCTTTTTCTTGCATGAAAAAGTACTGGGCCAGAATTTGTGTAACTTCTTGAGAATTTGTGTAGCTTCATGTAATTTTATTATTATTATGTTTTTTTTTTTCAAGTTCTGAAATTTGTTTAAATCTAATTATCTGAAATAGCGCCCCAGTCCAATGGAGCCCGGTGCGAGTGCGCCATTCACACATATGAAAGCCGACCCTGCCTTCGCCTCTCCAAAGATCGGTGTAATTGTACTCTCTGTCGTATCTGTATATTGACTAGTTGCTTTCCAAGATTTCCTCATTTAGGAATGATTCATGGTTAACGTAATTAAAAGAATATTGAAATTAATAAATATTATCTTTCCAAATACCATCTCACCTGAAAAGTTCATTCCTTCAGAATTTACTTCCTCTTTTTGACGGTTGCCGCTCGTGATATGAAGGATCTGTATCGATGCTAATAGACGTGGTGTTTCTTTCTGTTTCTAGGGTCTAACCTTTTAAACTGATAATCCAATTTGGGTGCTGCTGTCACAAGTAACATTTGCTTGGGCATATTTTAAGCTTCTCTTTTACTCGGTCTTAGTCGTCACAGAGACCAGTGAGCCCTAATTGGGTGTATCTACATATAGCTCATTACTGAAGGATTGTAAAAATACTTGTGGTGACCGCATAAAATTTAATTACTAAACTTAACACAATGTCACACAACAACTTCCGACACGATCAATCGGAACACTTCATGGATCACCGAACTCAACGTTCAATGATCTTACCGTTTTCCGTTCCGTCCGTATCAAATCTACCGATCTAGCCTATTTCCGGCATCTCTGGCATTCGAAAAGGTTCCTCCTAAAACAACATAGTCTACACATGTATAATAATTAAAACTAAAGTGCTCCCCAAAATGTATGCTTATAAATATACGTATTTATGCTTATAAATATATGTATATAATAAAACTAATTTAAAAACTGTGTTACAATACGCATTAAAATCTAAGCTAAATAAAGGCATAACATATTAAGACATTAACGAAATTGTCCATTTTTATTAAAACGTTTTTATTAGCTCGCTTTCCTGTCTGTCTGTTTGTCCGGTACAAATCTTGCAATCGTTTTTTTGAATACTTCCAGTTATCCGATCACCCTGAAATTTTGCACACAGCTTCAGCTCCGATGACAATGCAATATGGTATACTCATTATACCGTTACATCCATGGCTGCCGTCTCAAGAGGACGGATTACTGTTTTCTTCACGGAACAAATTTTGCAATTGATTTTTCCAATGCTTCCGGATATCCTATCATGATGAAATTTTGCACATAGCTTTAGCTCCGATGACAATGCATTATGGTATACTGAATATACCTTTAGATCCATGGCGGCCGCCTCAGGATGGAGGATTAAAATATTCTTCACAACCCCTTTCACCTGGGTATTAAATGAAAGGGTATGATAAGTAGAACACCATAAGCAATATCGTATACTCAATACATCGTTTTGGTCCATGGCGCTCGTCTCAAGAGGGGGGATTACCATTTTCTTCACAACACCCGAGATATGGGCATCAAATGAAAGGGTATAATAAGTAAGGTATGATAAGTAGAACACCATAAGCAATATAGTAAACTCAACATATGGTTTGGTCCATGGCGGCCATCTCAAGAGGGCGTATTACCATTTTCTTTACAATCCTCCCGACATGGGTATGAAATTAAAGGGCACCATAAGTAGATTGCAATAAGCTATGGCACCATAAGCAATATAGTATACTCAGTATATCGTTTGGTCCATGGCAGCCATCTCCAGAGGGCGGAATACCATTTTCTTCGCAACCCCCTCGACATGTGTACCAAATGAAAGAGTATGATAAGTAGAACACCATAAGCAATATAGTATACTCAATTTATCGTTTGGTCCATGGCGGTCATCTCAAGAGGGCGGATTACCATTTTCTTCACAACCCCCTCGACATGGGTATCAAATGAAAGGGCATTATAAGTAGAAAGCCATAGGCTATGTCTTTAGATTCATGGCGGCCTCCTTAAGAGGGCGGGTTACCATTCTCTTCAGAACCCTTTCGACATGGGTATCAAATAAAAGGGTATGACAAGTAGATCACCATAAGCAATATGGTATACTCAGAACATCATTAGGTCCATGGCAGCCATCTCCAGAGGGCGGATTACCATTTTCTTCGCAACCCCCTCGACATGTGTACCAAATGAAAGAGTATGATAAGTAGAACACCATAAGCAATATCGTATACTCAATATATCGTTTGGTCCATGGCGGTTATCTCAAGAGGGCGGATTACCATTTTCTTCACAACCCCCGCGACATGGGTATCAAATGAAAGGCATCTTAAGTCGAATGCAATAAGCAATGTCGTTAGATCCATGGCAGCCTCCTCAAGAGGGCGGGTTACCATTTTCTTCAGAACCCTTTCGACATGGGTATCAAATGAAAGGGTATGATAAGTAGATCACCATAAGAAATATGGTATACTCAGAACATCATTAGGTCAATGGCGGCCATTTCAAGAGGGCGGATTACCATTTTCTTCGTAGCCCCCTCGGCATGGGTACCAAATGAAAGAGTATGATAAGTAGAACACCATAAGCAATATAATATACTCAATTTATCCTTTGGTCCATGGCGGTCATCTCAAGAGGGCGGAGTACCATTTTCTTCACAACCCCCTCGACATGGGTATCAAATGAAAGGCATCTTAAGTCGAATGCAATAAGCAATGTCGTTTGATCTATGGCGGCCTCCTCAAGAGGGCGTGTTACCATTCTCTTCAGAACCCTTTCGACATGGGTATCAAATGAAAGGGTATGATAAGTGGATCACCATAAGCAATATGGTATACTCAGAACATCATTAGGTCCATGGCGGCCATTTCAAGAGGGCGGATTACCATTTTCTTCGTAACCCCCTCGACATGGGTACCAAATGAAAGAGTATGATAAGTAGAACACCATAAGCAATATAGTATACTCAATTTATCGTTTGGTCTATGGCGGCCATTTCAAGAGGGCGGATTACTATTTTCTTAACAACACCGGAGCCATTGGTTGCGCATTTCCACTTTTCGCTTTTCAGACAACAGCGAAATCAAACCCACGTACACCAAAGCCATTTCTCTTAGTATTACAAATAAGCCATTACAAATGTACATCTTTGGTATTTAAAAACCATCGAAGAAATCAAAAATTCACTTCTCAGAGTATTTACTTGCAATTTCCCCTACTGAGTCGCTTTCCTATCTGTGTATGAGTATGTTTGTCAAATTTTGAAATCGATTTTAAATTAACGATTTTAGTCAAACGGGAAAAAGTTAATAACGCGATATCAGTGTAGTGTGTAGTGTGTGCTATAAAATAGAAAAAGTTGTGAAATATTACATTGGTAAGTGCTCATAATTTCCAGTTACAAATTTTATCACTATTATTTTTTATAGGTATTAATAGAGAATTCTTCATTAGTGACAATTTCTGGAGAAAATTTTTTGGAAATTATATAGGTAGGTACTCGTAGTTTTCTTAAAATGACTTACATATATAATTTATTCAAGAAAACTTCTCTTTTATCATTAGACAGAAAACTAGAAATTAGGCGATTAAGGAGGCATCTCCATTTGATTTTAAATTAGTGTTGTCTGAGAAATCCCAAAGGAAAGGTTTTCGAAATTGCTTACGGTTAGTATAGATAAAAAGGAGGATAATAGGTTTGGACAGAAACTGATTTAAGATTTGTTTCAAGCCTCACCAAATTTTAGAGGCAGGAGCCACCACTGTTGAAAATAGAACCAGAACAAGAAGAAAAGAAATTGTGAAGTAATATATAGGTAAGTGCTCCTAGTTTTCCCTTACATATGTCTAGTACTACGTATATTTTATTAGTATTAATAAAGAGTAGTCCATCAGAGACAAATTAGACGATTAAGGAGGCATCTTCTATTTGATTTTAAATTAGTGTTATCCGAGAAATCCCAAAGTAAAGGTTTTCGAAATTGCTTACGGTTAGTATAGATAAAAAGGAGGATAATAGGTTTGGACAGAAACTGATTTAAGATTTGTTTCAAGCCCCACCAAATTTTAGAGGCAGGAGCCACCACTGTTGAAAATAGAACCAGAACAAGAAGAAAAGAAATTGTGAAGTAATATATAGGTAGGTGCTCCTAGTTTTCCCTCATAAATATCTCTAGTACTACGTATATTTTATTAACATTAATAAAGAGTAGTCCATTAAAGACAATTTCTGCTATGGTCAAGCAGACAGCCACCCAAATCAAGCGACGTCTTGAGAAGGAGAAGCGTAAATGACAAGAGAAAATTCAACAGGAATCGGAAGCGGATAAGTCTGCAAGATTAGTTAAACGGCGTAGACGAGCTGAAGAACCTCCCGAAAAGCAGCCTAATGTCCATCGTGCAAATGCCAAGGAACTAATTGATCAAATCAGATCAATCGAGTCGGTGGATGCCCATTCTTCTCGAGTTGGCAATGACGCGCAACGACGTGCTCAAGCAAGAGCAAATGAAACAGCTGATGAGCATATCTCCCGGCTCAAAAGTCAAAGAATACGACAAGCTACACTGAGAGAGAATGAGACACCCGAAGAACGTATCTCTCGCCTTGCTAGTGACGCACGTTGTCATGCTCAAACAAGAGCGATTGAGACCACCAAATCAAATCTCTCGAATGGAACAAGAATGGGGCCTCGGTAGCCTAGGGAGTAAGGCGTCTGGCTACTATCCCGGAGGTTCCGGGTTCGAATCCCGGCCAGCCCCACGGTCCTTCGCCTTTTCCACTTTCCCACCTACATAACTTTCCTTCGTTCTTCTTCCCTCTTTACATTCCTGATTCCTTCTGTCATAGCCTTAGTTAGCCCTTCCCCGCTTCAGCAAAGCGCATGTCATCGGTTGGTTGATGAGATTCAACTCGTTTCAGGAGGCATAACACTCCAGCGAGTAGTTTCTCGATGCCCCGATGACAAAGTCGCCAGTAATGGTTGGGAGTAGGTGGACTGCAAAATATCGCTGGTAGGTTGTGACAGTTCCTTTCTTCCCCGACTAGAGCTGCTGTTCGACATTGCACTCTATATGAAGAAAATAGATTGTCGACACAGTATAAAGGGCGTTTCCTGTGACTCTAGTCTTTCACATAAAAAAAAAAAAAAAAAAAGATCGATTGAGAAAATCTGAATTAAGAGCTAGGGAGACAAGTCAGGAACGTGAAGCAAAACTACGATGTCACCGTGAAGCTTATGCTCAACGGGTAGCTCATGAGGCAGATTTTCACGCAACTATAAACATGTTTAGCGACAAGTGCTGTGATATCTACAAGAAAAAATGCTACGCTAATCAGGTAGTGAAATATCGTTTGATTTTGCCCAAGCCATATTTGCCACCGGAACTTGTCACTAAAAATGATTTACTTCTTTGTCATCGATGCTATAAGCACTTGAAGAGCTCAAAGAGTCATGCTCCATCCAAGGCGTATTAGAATAACTTGATTCCCGGTGATGTTCCCGATGAAATTTCGGCACTAACTGAACCAGAACGACATTTGCTTCAGCGCATCATTCCGTATGTCAAAGTGATAAAATTTCCAAGCAGATTTGGTCAATACGGTTTCAAAGGGCATGCAACATTATTTGCTCTAGATATCTTTGAAGTCAGCGAAAAACTACCTGAAATACTTCCTCGATCGAGCACAGATGTAGGAATTGTTGTAGTGACGGAAACTCTAGAGAACTTGAATGCATCCAGAAATTATAATATTTCACCAGATCGTGTCTACAAGGCTCTTGATTGGCTTATAGCAAATAACCCATTGTACAAAGATGTACGAGTAAATCGATTTGCGCGATTAAATACGCAGGATGTTATCCGCGTAATTCCAGCTCAGACACATAGACGAAACGAACCTAATGGACAAGTTACTGATGCTCCAACTTACAATGACTACATGCGAATTAATAATTTATCGCGAATCGTACGTGCTTCTTGGCATCAAGGAAATGACGAAATATTTAAATCCGGACATGTTGGACACCAATGTTTCACCATGGTTGTGGCAAATTTAATTCGTGCTGCTATCCTACCACCAAACCAATGGGATACAAATATTTTAAATGGCAACATGATTGAAGGAGATGGATTTTACGAATTCATTGATTTGGAAACTAGAAATCAACCAGGTGCTTTTCCAATTGATGACCGCGGCTATTTAGAAATAAGAAATCTTGATATTGTAAAAAATGGCATCCTCATGTTCGACAAGGAGTTTGTTATTGAATATGACGATTTGAATGCCGCCTTCGCTGGCAGTTTATGTGACAGGGAAAACGATGGAATTAGTTTCCTAAATCTTAGAGCTTCGATTAACTTATTGTTCGCCGGACATAATGTTGGAATTTTAATTGCTGCTGCAGGAACATATGGTCTCATGAATTGAACATCACCGAAATTGTTCGAAAAACTAAGGACAATATTGTGAATGTCAATCGAGAGTTGAAAGCCGAGGAATTTTCATGGAAAATATGGAAAAAATGGCTTAAATGAGGAGCGCCCGGTAACAATTACACCTTTAGATTATTTCCAGCACCGAATTCTTGGCTCGGATACTCGCTTCCAAAGAACAGACTATTTGTTTTATGCACTCTCGATGTTTGAATATCTTCGAGTGAAGTCAACAATCAATGCATGTGGTAGAGCTATACGAGGACAAGAAGGTGTTGTGCAGGACCTGCATTTACATTTAAAGAATCTCAGAGGAACGGCGTCATATTGGAGAACAGCTCATAACGAATTGATTGCATTTATACGTTGTCTTGGTCCACCCACTTGGTTTATTACTTTGAGCTGTAATGATTTGAATTGGCTTGACATGCGCAAAGCTCTTTTGATTGCAGATGGCAGACCCGATGTAGATCCCAGCCAATTAAGTCTTGGTGAAGTGCAGCGTTTGATTGAATCATATCCCGTTGTGTTGTGTCGACATTTTTCTCGCCGTGTCGATGCGTTCATGAAGCAGATCAAACAGAATGACAGTCTCCTTAGTGGAAAAGTTATCGATTTCTGGACACGAATTGAGTTTCAGAACCGCGGAAGTCCACATGTCCACCTTGTAGTATGGATTGAAAATGCTCCATCTTTTGAAACTCCAGAAGGACTCACTTACATCGACCAAGTGATCTCATGCCGCTTGCCAAGCGAAGAAGAAGATCAATATTTAAGGGCACTCATCACACGCAACCAAATTCATCATCATACCCATACATGTCACAAGAACAACTTTGATACATGTCGATTTGCTTTTACACGCAAGCCATGCCAACAAACTCGTATTGTGCCGCCGAGTTCAGACGAGTTCATTTGAAATGGAGGACGATTCTGCACTTTAAAACGGACAACGAATGAAAAATGGGTCAATAATTATAATCAGCAAATTCTCGGCTTCTGGAATGCCAATATGGACATACAACCATGCGGATCAAACGAATCTGTTGCTCACTGCATCGCCAAATACATTTCAAAGACGGAACCAGCAGATGTAAATGAAAGTGTAGCTCAAGCGATTCGTCAAATTCGTCGCGATGAAAATAACATTGGGAAAAAGCTCTATAAATCATGCATGCGGATTTTGAAGGAGCGACAAGTTTCCGCATCAGAATGTGTTTATCGACTATGCCACCTTCCACTTCGTTCTAGTTCAAGAAAGTGTGTGTTCTTGAATACAAGAAAGCCTGATCAACGATATAAAGTGCTGAGATTTCAGGATAATCAGGCAATTGGACTTTGTTCAAACATATTTGAGCGATATGTAAATCGTCCAAGGCAACAAGAGCAGAGTTTTGATTTTCCAAATATGTGCCTACTTGAATTTGCGATGAAATTTGAGCCATTTTATAAAACTAAATCGGGAGATAATGAAGAAAGCATTGATGCAGAAGAGAAAGAGCCGCCAACAAGACGAAGGCTCATCAGGCTGGCAAACAACACTAAAATGGTAATAAGAAATGTTCCAGCTGTTGTACGAGTGCCATTCTTTCAAATGCAGACGGATCCAGGAAATTATTTCTATAGCCTGCTCGTACAATATGTACCATTTTACTCGGAGGATGAATTAATTGATGAGCATAATAATGCACGTGAGGCTTTTCTTGCTCGAGAAGACCAATTGAAACGAACAAATGCATACCTCGAAATACATCGTGCAATGGATAGACAACTTGAAATTGCATTCAATCAAGCACATGCTTTCAATCTTCTTGAAAATCCAGAAGAAATTGTTGAGGCAGAGCTTGAAGATGAGCTTATTGAAAAGGCTATGACAAACAGTTCCAAAATGTGTGTGCTGCAATGAATTTCCAACAGCGAGAATTATTCAACACCATTACTCGCAGAATCGAGGACCAAATGAATGGAAGTCTGAGTCGCATCAGAATGTTTGTCACCGGAGGTGCTGGAGTTGGCAAAACATTCACATTCAATGCACTAAAAGAACAGATCAATCGCTGCTATGGTAAGAAAGCAGTTCAAATTGCCGCATTGACCGGTGTAGCGGCACGACTTGTTGGTGGAACAACGCTTCACACATTATTGAAATTACCAGTTGAGAAAGACGGAAGAATAGTAGGAAATTTGGCACCGCTTACTGGTAACTATTTGAAGGTCTTGCGAAATCAGTGGAAGTATATCGAATTCGTGTTCATTGATGAGATTTCCATGGTTTCATACGAAATGCTGTGCATGATCGATTCGAGATTGCGACAACTGAAAAAAAGGAAAATGAACCATTCGGTGGCATCAACATTATGGTTTTTGGAGATTTCTTTCAGTTTCCACCTATCCGAGGAGCTCAGGCTTTCCACCAGCCTACAAGATTTATTCCAGCACTTCATTTGTGGAGACTTTTCAGCCTTGTGGAGTTGACGGAGAATATGCGACAACAAGGCGACACAACATTTTCGGATCTTCTGAATGCTCTACGCGTAGGTGAACTGAAGGCCCCACATTTTGGTATACTGATGTCAAAAATGTTGATAGAGCCATCTGGCGATTTTGATTTCCATAGAGCAATTCGCATATATCCAACTCGTGCACAAGTTGATGCACACAACACCGCTGTCCTTGAACGATATCGAGCCCAAGGAGTGCGAATTTTCAGAATTCGGGCTCAGGATGTGCTGGTGAATGCGACAAGAAATGCCGACAATATAAACATGGACAACATTGTGTCAGGCGATATCAACAAGACTGGAGGATTACAAAAGGAGTTGGATATTTTCAACGGAGCGAGAGTGATGCTTCGCTCAAATATTAATATAGAGCAAGGACTTGTGAATGGTGCAATGGGCAATATCACTGAAATTTCTTGGCCTTTATTCCGTCGTGATCAGATGTACGATACCGACATTCCATCTGTTCGTATTGACTTCGGCAGAGATGGAATTCATTTGATCAAGTCGAAAACAATACAGTTTCCGGCACTACGAAACTATGGAACAATAGAACGAACACAGCTCCCATTAATACTGTGCTGGGCCTGCACAGTCCATAAAATGCAGGGATGTACAGTAGACCATGCTGTTGTACACCTGGGTTCAGCATTATTTGCCAAAGGACAGGCATATGTAGCATTAAGTCGTGTCAGAACATTGGAAGGGTTAAGAATAGAGGAGCTCGATTGTTCAAAACTCACAGGCAAGACACCGTGCAATGAAGATGCATTGAAAGAGATGGACAGAATGCGAAAACTAGGACTTCCAGCAACATAAGTGGATCATATTTTTTTATAAATGAAATTGGTAACCAAAAAAGGTCTGGTATTAATTTGTTTTAGAATGTTCGTTCATTTTCTACTTTTTAGTACTTGTGAGTAAAGCAGAGAAGGAAAACCAATTTTTGACGTTATTTCATTTATGTATATAAAAAAAAAATTATAAATAGAAGAATTTACAACATAATGGAAATTAATACGGTAAATCTTTTAAAGCAAAATGAAATATAAAAGTTTTAGATAATTACGACTGAAATTTAATTTATAGACGGCTAACATAAACAGGTGGATTGCCTAATTCTTTATAACAACCTCGACAAGGGAATCAAATGAAAGGAAATGTAATGTAGAATAAAATAAGCTATGTGACGTAGTTCAAAATTTAATAAGGACACCAGTTACATAATGGAAATTAATACGGTAAATTTTTTAAAGTAAAATGAAAGATAAAAGTTTTAGATAATTACGACTGAAATTTAATTTATAGATGTTTTGATATGAAGAAAGCAGTTAAATACAATCAAAAGCCATCTAAGCGCTTTTCAGTAAGTCAAAAATTTAACTCCGCCGTCGCCTGGTCCCAAGTCCAGGGTGTGAAAGGAGGAGGGTTGTCGACCTGCCGAATTGATCGTAAAAACTAGGCAAGAAACCGCATTTTTCAAAGCGGCACCGACAGCAGCGTATCCGTTGCGGGGCCGTCCCGCTCGGACCGCCAGCTAACGGATCAAAGAAGAAGAAGAAGAAGTCAAAAATAATATGAGACAATCCCCAAATGGCGATTTTGGACAAGTGAATTTCAATTCCGTAACTACAGGTACAGGTACATTTACTCGCATGTAAGAGCAAGAGTAGTTGCGAGTACTCACGGGTGGAAATGATCAGAAAAGAGACGCAGCTATTATTGAAATAAAAATCATATAAAATAAATTTAGCTTACTTCTTCATTTTAATTTTCAGGAATTTCAAAATTAATCAAATTGGTATATTTTATTAGTAGATTTAGGTAACAATTTTCCGCATATATCGGTCATAATATAATCGAGATGTTCAAAATTGATTGCAAAATGTCACACCCATGACTAAAAAGCAGAAAATAATTATTTAGATTAAAAAAACTTTTTAATATAGCACGTTTTTATAACAAACTAAAAAGTATAAAATAATTTCTCCTAGCCTCATACAGATTTAGAACCTCAAACATATTCCTAACACCATACAGATAGTCCTGAAAATTTGTGATTGTGAATTTGTAATAGCTATGAAAATATTTGTAAGATTTTAAACGAAAAAACGTGGCGCCTACATGATTGATGCGAATAAT
Organism: Thereva unica; assembly: GCA_949987705.1. Classification (NCBI taxonomy): domain Eukaryota; kingdom Metazoa; phylum Arthropoda; class Insecta; order Diptera; family Therevidae; genus Thereva; species Thereva unica. Next base: position 155,794,569 of record OX465281.1, on the reverse strand, counting down.
TTCTCAATCTAGCTACTCTACCCTCTTTACTATTGTCTATAGCATGCGCCCCACGTTTTTTCGTTTAAAATCTTACAAATATTTTCTTAGCTATTACAAATTCACAATCACAAATTTTCAGGACTATCTGTATGGTGTTAGGAATATGTTTGAGGTTCTAAATCTGTATGAGGCTAGGAGAAATTATTTTATACTTTTTAGTTTGTTATAAAAACGTGCTATATTAAAAAGTTTTTTTTATCTAAATAATTATTATTGAAAACATCGCATGGTGCTGAAAACAATATACTTCATTTGCAAAAGCTTAGTTGCTAAAATTCGTTAACAATAATATGATTTCCAAAAACTCAAAGCGACTTATAACAAACTGAATTTGATTTGCAAAGGGGGAATTTAGAAGACAAAACTAGTAAGTAGTGCAAATTCGTGTACGTTTTCGAAATTTTACTACAGCGCAATATTTCATTAATAATTTTAATATCGTCTAACATAGGGTGTCTTCGAAAATGCATCACTGTATTACTGCAATTTTCAGCAATTAGAACTCTGTGGCTGAATATTGCAGTGATACCGCAGTGATGCATTTTCGAAGACACCCATAATCGACACGCCAAACTACGATTAATAAAAGTTCAAAACATAATTTTATTAATACTCACCTCAAGATTCTCTAGTTTTTTTTTAATAAGTTTAAAAACATAAACAGGATACAATAATGAAATTCCCATTGATACATGCCAAGTAGGAATAAAAAGTACCCCAACACTGATCGCAAAAAATGGTCCAATATAGCCGATAACAAAATTTCTTGAAAAGTTACTCAGCGGGTACATGCTGAGCAAAAACGGCCTGTTTTCAGGTTCAAATATCTAAAAAAATATTCAAAATGTAATAACATCTAAAAGGACGAGTTACCTTACTGCTTCTACTCCATATTCTTTAAAAATAGGTATAGATGACACTACGAATGATACTCCAATCAGAACGAATGTAAAAGCCGTCGGAAGATACATTCCAAGGAAAACACATTTAGATACAAATGTGTAGCGTTTGTAAAGCGTTTTTTCCAGCTCTCCACTGGAGAGATAAAACCGGGAGGCATCCTTTGCTATATATGCAAAGAGTTGCACGAAATCTGTCGAAAAGTATTAAAATTTTATAAAATAAAGTTTATTCAAAAATACTTTGGTGCAATTTACCTTTATGGAAAAAAAAAATTCGTATCAGTTGGCAATTAGCCGCTAAATGAACTATTGTGGTTGCTGTTCCCAAAGACATGTCCCCAATGGTTTTCCAATATTTCGGTTGAATTGCATAGATCTATAATTTGATATTGTACAAGTTATAGTATAAACGTTTTCTGTAAGTTTATTTCATTAATTATTCTATGATGATAAACCGAAATATTAAATTTTAGTTTTAATTAGATTTGCGAAGTCTGCAGATAAAGCTCAGGATTGATAAATTATTTACATAATTGTATCTACGTTTTTTTTCAATAACTAACTACCAAATTAAATGTAGCCAACGACTTGGTTTGATTCAGGTTGATTCCATTAAGTCGAAATATAGTATAGGATTTTTTTCATTTTTCAGGGGCTGAGATTCTTCAGTTGCATTTTTGACTGCACTCTTCTGGCCTGTACTTTACTACTTAGGGGCTGCAAGCCGCACGGCAAAAGCTCTTAATGTTCTCTGATTGGGCAGGAAGAAATATCTTTCCCGACACATTCTTTCTCTCTTACAAAGCATTCCTTCAAAAATCATGTAATCTATGCGGTAAAATCACGCAACTGTCAATTTCGAGCTTCTGCTGTGCGCCAAGTTGATTATTTCAGCGATGTTTAAAGTGTTTTAACATCAACATTTTACATTTAAACATCAGCATTAAGAGTTAACATAATTTTTCTTTTATATCTAAAGTAATCCATTTCTCTTTTTCACTTTTTAAAATTACAAAACAGTTGTTTTTTGACAATCAGCAGATGCACCCATGTGAGCGGCAAACTTTTGACTGTGTTATTCAAATAAAAAACACCAAAACTTGGTATTGTTTTGTTTTTTTACTTTTAAATAAAACTCCTGTATTTTCAATTCAAGTAACTCTTTATTCTCTTTTTAACTTTTTTGTAGCACACCCGTTCGCCGTCGCTGTCAAAAGAAGAAGGAAGGAAGTTAACAGCCTCTGGCCAAGAATCAACAAAACTGCAGTACTAAATTTAAAGGTACCAATGTACCTACATGACAACTCTAAACTTAAAGGTGTACCCCCCCTACTTTTCAATTATAGATTTTTAATAAATAAAATAATTTTTTTTAAAAACACTTTCAAACAAACCGCTATAACTTCTGAAATAGGTGTAATAGGATAATGGTTTTGGGCTCGTTGGATCAGGAATTTTCCTAGCTATATATTTTGGTTTAATTCTACCCCCACTTTTTTTCAAAAATATATTTTGTAGGTACTAAATGATTATTTTTTTAATAACACTTTCAAACAAATCACTATAACTTCTAAAAGAATTGTAGTAGGATATTGATCTTGACCTTATTGGATCGGGAATTTTTCCAGCTTTACGATATTGTGAGTATCAGATGTATATGTACTTGTATTACAGTAGCACAATTGTTTCAGAAGTTATAGCGGTTTGTTTGAAAGTGTTTTTAAAAAAAATTATTATTTAGTAAAAACGTATTATTGAAAAGTTTGTGGGGGGGGGGGGGGGGGTAATGGAAATGGACCATGATACATTCTTTGCGAACAATTTGACCCACCCTACTGCATATCCACTAGAAATGTATACTTGTATTACAGTAGATAGAATTTGATGATTAGTTGCAAAAATGAAAAAAATTGGCACTTTTCAAAATAACACCTATTTTCTGTTATTATTATTATTTTTTTTTTAAATATTTCTTTGCAGCCTAAAAAACTTCATAAAAAACTAACAACTTTTATTTGGGTTGGTTGGTTGTATATTCTTGTCCGATTTGTTAAAAAAGTTGATCCAAAGATTGAGAAAACAGTAAAAAATTAACCTTTTTACATATTACCACAATATTTATACAATTTTTAGGAATTCAAAAATTGCCTGGGCATTATTAAGTATTTAACGGTAACACTTTAGATATTTCTTTTGAACAAATTAGATCATGTCACAACATCCACCTTCAAGAACACTTTTTATGTTTGTATGATTTCTCACTCTTTCCTTTGAAGCTTAAACAAGGAATGTCGTATCCTTCAATTAGGCGGCTTAAAAAATATTCAAATCCTTTTTTTATTTAGGTGGCTTTCCTTAATTACTTTATTGCCTGCCTTTGTCCTTTCATGATACTGAGAAAAATAGAATAGATCTCGAGAAATCCTGAAAACCCTTTTTTAAATTGTATGGATTTAAAAGATCATTGTGTCTTCAAATTGGTTATTTCATTACCCGGAGTGATATAACGACATAAGTATAAATAGCATTTCCGGGTATATTTATGCTTCAGTTATTCGTTATGTTATGGCAGACGGCTGGTGGTGGTGTTATGGCAGACAACTGCTTTTTCGCAAGCTCAGAAAGTATCTTGTTGTCAATGATTTGCGACTTGAGAAAACCAGTGCATCAAATGGCATTTAAAAAAATAATACACATCAGGAAAAATCTAGATAGAACAACATTAAGGGAGTATAAAACACTTAAAATTAATTTTGATTGCACTGATTGTATTAATATGGTAGATTTGGATGACAACAATATTCTGTACGGACCACCATACACAAGAGAAATACCTCTTGAGCACTTCGAAGACTATTATGAGAGCGATGAGCTGATAATCAATATTCAAATACCGTGCCACATTCATAGCACTGAACGCAATGTACAAGAGCTGACTAGAGCATCCAAACATGTTACAGAAAAAAACAAACCAGGAGATCTTGCCGCGTCTGCGGAGTCGAGAGAAAAATCTCCAGATTTCACAGCAAAAAAAAATTCCAATAAATTCTTTTAAAGTTTTAATATTAAAAGTTTTTATACAAGTTTTATTTAACATTTCATTGTAATTTTATGTTTTGGAGAAGGTGGTAAAAATGTTAGGTAAACTGTGATATTGTTAAATTGTTACTGTTTGCTCAAACTTTGAATGTACTTTTCAACCAAATCGAACAGGAATATAAATAATAATAGGTCCAAAAAATAAAAGTTGCTAGTTTTTTATGAAGTTTTTTTTTAGCTGAAAAAAAAAATGGTTTTCCAGGAAAAAGTCATAGAAAATGGGTGTTATTTGGATAAGTGCCAGTTTTCTCTAATTTTTTGCAAATAAACATCAAATTCTTTCTACTATAATCAAGTAAACAGCTGATATTCACATTGGTGTAAAGCTGTAAAAATTCCCGATCCAATAAGGTCAAGATCAATATCCTACTACAATTATCTTAGAAATTATAGCGATTTCTTTGAAAGTGTTATTAAAAAAATAATCATTTGGTACAAAATATATTTTTGAAAAAAAGCGGGGGTAGAATTAAACCAAAATATATAGCTGGGAAAATTCGTGATCCAACGAGCCCAAAACCATTATCCTATTACAACAATTTCAGAAGTTATAGCGGTTTGTTTGAAAGTGTTTTTAAAAACAATTATTATTTATTGAAAATCTTAATTGAAAAGTAGGGGGGGTACACTTCATCCAAAATATATAGTTTTTTCGCGAAAAATACTTAAAATAACACGAATTTTAAGAATTTCGCTGAAATGGACCATGATACATTTAAGGGATATATCGCCGTATTCATCTGTTTGGCAACCAAAGCAATTCATATAGAACTAGTAAGTGATCTCACCGCCGAGGCATTCGTCGCAGGCTACAAACGGTTTGCCGCCAGAAGAGGCAGAGCCTCTCACATTTACAGCGACAACGGTACAAACTTTGTGCTGGCAAACAAAATATTGAAGTTCCATAGCAAGGAAGAAAAAACTGAGTTCTTCGAAGTAATTCAAAGGGAACTTTTGAAGCAAGAAACTGAATGGCATTTTATACCGCCAGCCGCACCACACTTTGGGGGATTGTGGGAGGCTGGAGTACGCTCAATCAAATACCATTTAAAACGAGTGATTGGGAACTCAATCCTCAATTTTGAAGAAATGTATATCCTCCTTACACAAATCGAGGCTTGTTTGAATTCAAGGCCCTTATGTCCTCTTTCAGCAGATTCGGAAGATCTAGATGTTCTAACACCAGGACATTTTCTAGTTGGGATGCCATTGCTGTCTGTCCCAATGCAGACCTTGTCTGAGGCACCTATGAATCGTTTGAAACGATGGCAGGTGATTGAAAAAATGCATCAAACCTTCTGGAACAAGTGGAGGCATGAATATTTATCGAGGTTGCAGCAAATTCCCAAATGGATGACAAACCAGGAGAATATCAAGATAGGAGACATCGTCCTACTAACCGATGAACAAACTTCTCCAACACATTGGCCGCTAGCAAGGGTGGTAGAAACTCATCCTGGACCAGACAGCCAAGTCCGAGTCGCAACAGTAGCTACCGGTAAAGGCAAATTTAAAAGACCAATCACTAAATTGGCGCGTCTACCAGTTTCGCAGGACGAGGATGACTCAGCAGCATCGACAGAACTACCGGCAGAAGAGTCGCAAATGATCAACAGAAATGATCAGCAAGTACCGGAAACGAAGAGGTCACGAGGTCGATACTCAGCCCCACTTTTGTTACAGTCTCTACTAGTATTATTACTAGTAATAAGTCCATCATACGCCTTAAATAAATCCTTAGTAACACATCCCTTGACAGCACGAGCAGGGGTATATTTTGAAGATTTAGGATACGTTAACTTAGTAAATAATGCATGGAAAATAATCGTTTACTATGACTTGGAGAGCTATTGGAAAGAATACGCGGGGATAAAAGGTAGCATCCAACAAATAGAAGGTCTCTGTAGCTCACACTTGACTGAGGTAAACTTCTGTCCAGTACTACTTGAGCAATTGCAACACTCCTTACAAGAGATAGAACATAAAAACGAACTTATTACAGACAAGGATTTAAACAATAAATTAAGGAATCGACGATCACCACTCAATATTGTCGGAAATGTTGCCCATGGATTATTTGGGATTCTTGATGACGAATTTGCCCGAAAATACGAAGAGCAAATCAACCTAGTAAAGGATAACGAGAACCATCTCCTTCAACTTATTCGTAATCAAACGTCTATTGCGGACTCAACAAGCAACATTATCAAGAAAAATAATAAGGCAATCTCGGACCAATTTCTGGCATTAAAGCATCAGTTGGCAGCGATTCAGCGTACTATCAGCGCCACGGTCCTTCGCTTTTCCCACCTAACTTTCCTTCTTTCTTCTTCCCTCTTTACATTCCTGATTCCCCTGTTTCATTCTACTTGGCGTACGCTGTAGACTGAGCAATTCATCACTTGCTTCAAATTTTCCCTGAATGTGTTGAAATTCTCCTATGATTTGTTCACATGTTGGCCTTTGATTAATTTCTTTGCAGAGTTGGTGAGGAAAATTTCGTACTGTGACGGTAACGGTTGCAGATCAAAGTATACGATGATGTCCCATTTTCTTGATGTTAAGCCAACTCTGCCGACGTTTTCAGACTTTAATCCATGATGCTCCTTTAAACGTTTAATTTCTTTATTGGATGCCATAATGATTGGTAGGATCAAGCATATTGCCAAAAGCGTTAGTATGGACGGTGAAGTTGTTCGCCGTACCCTTTTACTTTGTGTCTCTTCTGGTTCGTTTTCTTCGTTTGGTTGACTTGATCCGAAGAGGTGGTCGTCATCACGTTTTTCACCATCTTCTGTCATTAAGAGTGCGGCCAGTCTGTGTATTGCTCTTTTAAAGATGCCTGAAGCGGTTTTCACATCTACTACGCGCACACAATCATCCTCCCCCTTATAAATCTTCACAATTCTTCCCAGTGGCCACTTCATGACTGGCATGTTGTCTTCCTTTAAGATAACTAACGTTCCGGTTTTTACGTTATTGAGCCGTGCATTCCATTTATAACGATGATGCAGTACGCTCAGATACTCTTGTGACCACCTGTTCCAGAAATTTTGCTTGAGGTGTGTTAACATTTTCCACCTATTCTGTAAACTTCCTTGTAACTCCTTTCCAGTTTGGTCGACAGTTGCTGTAAGGGGCTCCCCAATAAGAAAGTGACCAGGAGTTAGAGCACTGCGGTCATTTGGATCATTAGACAGTGGCGTTATTGGGCGTGAGTTTAACACTGCTTCAATGTCAATCATTGCTGTCTCTAATTCCATTTGCCATGGATCGTACTAATAAATGTTTTGCTGATTTGACTGCCGCCTCCCAAAGTCCGCCGAAGTGAGGAGCTCTTGGTGGTATAAATCGAAAATTGATGGATTTAGAGGTGCAGGTGCTGGTAATGGCTTCTCTGCCTTTAGCCGAATAAATGACATCCTTCAACTCACTTAGTTGATTGTTCGCCCCAACAAAGTTGGTTGCGTTGTCGCAGTAGAGATTTTGAGCATGTCCTCGCCTTCCGATGAACCGTTTAAGTGCTGCAATGAAGGCGTCGGTTGTTAGATCGTAGACAATCTCGAAATGGACTGCCTTGGTAGAGAAGCAGCAAAAGACTGCAAAGACTCTAGTCTTCCACCGACGCGCATTACTCCCTTTGCATCTACAAATGGTGTCAAACTGCAAAGTGGGCTATTTTTGTTGACCTCCTGATGGCGCTTTAAATGGTTGATGTCTAACATGAACTCCTCCTTTTGCATGGATTTTATGATCAAATATAATACTTCATCGAGTTCCTTAGGAGTTAATGCATTTCCTTCGCTCGTATCTCTTGGGTTCCCTTGGCAGCGATTGATGAATCGGAGAGTGTAAGCTGTTATTCGCTGTTATTTCCGGAAAAAGTTATTGTGTTTTATACAGCTTACGTCGAAATATGCATCGTTGTGTGTGGTTGCAGTGAGCGATACTGTTGATACGCTAACCTTAGACATCGGTTCTTGTAGTTTGAATGCTGGTGTCCAAATTTCTGTCTTCCCATGTAAAAAGAGTGGTCCATAAAATCACAGTGTACAATTTTGCATGCGTTCTGGTGACAGACCTCTTAACACTATGTCTGCCGGATTGTCCCTTGATGAGACAAGACACCATTGCTCTGGTATGGAGTAACCTTAAATAGATGCTATTCTGTTAGCAACAAAGGTTGGTAGCCCTGGCGTGGAACTATTCAACCATGATAATACAATTTTCGAGTCCTTCCACAAATAACTCGGTTTAAGGCCTGGTCACACCGAGCGCGAATTCCGTTCAGCGATGTTTTTGGGAAAAATAAGTCTGTGATTCACACCAGAAGCGGCGCGGTGCGGCAGTTTTATATTTCGCCGCGCGGCGAAATTTATGATTACTCAAAACCAATTTTTGCCGCCGCCGCCGACGATTTTTTTAGTTTTTCTGGAAAAAGCACCGCGTGTAGACATGGACAAATTAACATTTAAAACCATTCCGCCCCGCGGCTAATGTGAATCAGCCGCCCCATCTCGCCGTCCTGCGGTATACCGCTCCACATCGCGCCGCGCCGCACCGCGCTCGGTGTGACCAAGCCTTTACTTCTCAGATGCAAATCCTTCTTGACGCGGTGAGTTAATTCAGCTGCCAACTTGGCTGCGCATAGTTCCAGTCTCGGAATTGTAATTTTCTTTATGTGCTACTCTTGACTTAGCTCACAACAGCCGACAAAGTACCGTTTCATCTTGAGTAGTGGCTCGAATGTAAACTGCTGCACCGTAAGCCTTTTCAGAGGCATCTGCATAAGTATGGAGCTGCATATCTTTCACCAGACGGTGACCATAAATGTGTCGTTGAATCTTTATTTCGTTTAGTGCATGAAGTTTTTGCCGAAACTCTATCCATCTGGTATACAGTTCTTGCGGAATCGCGGCGTCCCAATCCATTTTTAGCTCCCATAGTTCTTGAAGAAACAGTTTTGCTCTAACAACAACTGGAGCGACCATGCCTAATGGGTCGAATATTTTTGCTAAGTCTGATGCAACGGTCCGTTTTGTTACTCGGTTGGCGTCATTTTTGGACACTGATATACTAAATTCGTCGTTCTTTGGAAACCAAATTAATCCTAACGTTTTTACGTGATCTTCCTGATTGCTAGTGAAATCAAGTTGTATCTCTTGATCTTTCGGCATTATGTGCTCAAGTAGTTTGGCATGATTAGAGCACCACTTCCAAACCCGCCCTCTGTGAGCAGCTGGTTTAGTTCCGTATGACTCTGCAAGAGCTCGGCCACGCTAGAAGATCCAGGTCATCTACATATATAGAAATCGTGTTTGAGGACTTGTGCTCCATATGGATATGCTTCCTTTCGATCTTCTGCGAGCTTTTGAAGACATCTTGTTGCCAAATATGGCGCTGAAGTGCTACCATAGGTAATTGTTTGAAGTTGGAGCATTTCACCTGCACATTTGGATCCTTCCTCCAAAAAATAAGTTGGAATTGCTGATCCTCCTTGCGCACTTCTATTTGGCGGTACATTTTCTGTATGTCGGCTGTGAATACAAACCGTGGGAGTCGAAAACCTTTTGAGAATTGAGAAGAGTTCATCTTGTACTGTCGGCCCAGCATAAAGTATATCATTCAACGACTTATTAGATCAGGGGTGGGGAACCTTCCATTTAATCTGGCCCGCGAGTGAATACGTTCATGTTGCAGTGATAATAATTTCCCCTTCTTTTCGAGATGTAGCATACTTTCAGGCCGTCAGAAAAATGTCATTTAAAATAAAAACAACAGGGAAGTGACGAGAGCAAATTTGTAGGCATGAGGAAACAAATAATTAATTTTTTAGAAACTTATTTAATATTTTCTAGAAGGAAATTTGTGTAACAGTTGTCAAATAACACGCAACTTCGATTTAATTTTAATATATTTAAAGCACTGAAGATGGCGCTTAGTGAAATTTCCCTTGTCGTTCTTTTAATGAACTCAAAAGCTTTCAAAATCCAGTTCATTAAAAGAACACGGCCTATGACAGAGATTTCCAGTAAGCGTTCCAACTTGAATACAGTTCAGTGTATTTTGCAATTCGTGACTGTTTGTCATTCTTTTTGGTTCTTCGTGCGCAAACGTGAGTGATTTAGAAATTAAAACTTATTTGGTGTGACATCCTTCAAATGGCGAGTATAAAGAAAAGAAAAGTGGATGCAGAATGTCGTTCTTTTCAAGAAAAATGGACACATGATTATTTTTTTGTTGAGGTGAAAGCAAGCCTGTGTGCCTAGTTTGTGGGGATGTGTTAGCTGTTATGAAAAAGGCTAATTTGGAGCGTCATTGCAGCACAAAACATGCAAAATTAAATGAATTGGGAGGCCAAATGCGCCTGGATAAAATCAAAGCTCTTCAGCAAAGTTTGAAATCACAACAAGCCGTTTTTACTAAGGTTCGTGGTGACAATGACAATGTTATTCAGACAAGTTATGTAGTGAGCGAGCTAACCGCAATGAAACTAAGGCCTTATGTAGAGGGAGAGTTTATGAAAGAGTGCATGGTGGCTGCTGCGGAGTTAATAGCACCAGACAAAGTAAAATTGTTTCAGAGTGTTAGTTTGTCTCGGAGAACCATCTCAGATCGGATTACTGACTTAGCACAAGATATTAAAAACACACTGAAGGAATCTGCAGAAGATTTCCAATTTTTCTCTCTGGCTTGTGACGAGACAACGGGCATAACAAATACTGCTCAACTGGCCGTTTTCGTTCGTGGAATAAGTGCAGAGTTTGACACGCGAGAAGAACTGCTGTCACTGGAAGCCATGCATGGCACTACAACAGGTGAAGACTTGTATGAGAGACTTGTTCTATCAATGAAGAAACTTGAGCCAACCTTTGAAAAGTTAAGTGGCCTTACTGCAGATGGCGCTCCAGCCATGGTTGGATCGCAGAAAGGGTTAATTGCATTTGTAAAGAAAGAAATGAATCGTCTCAGTCTTGACCCAAGTGATTTAATTATATGCCACTGCATCATACATCAAGAAAGTCTCTGTGCACAGTCGTTGCAGCTCGACAATGTGATGTCTACGGTAGTGTCATGTGTTAATTTTATCAAAAGCAGAGGGCTTAGTAGCCGCCAATTTAAGGAATTTCTGAATGACCTTGACTCTGAGTACGGTGATCTTGTATATCACTGTGAAGTACGGTGGCTGAGTCGCGGGAATATGCTCATAAGGTTTTACGAACTGCGTGATGAAGTCAAGCAGTTCATGGAGATGAAGGGAAAACCTGTCTGGGAACTGAGTAATAGCAAGTGGCTGTGTGATCTAGCGTTCATGGTGGACATTACTAAGTACCTGTCAGAGCTAAACGTCAAGCTGCAGGGCTCCAACCAGCTTCTCAGCTCTCTGCTTTCAAACGTAAAATCATTTGAATCTAAATTAAAGCTGTGGAAAGGGCAACTCGAAAGGAATAACACGGTGCATTTCCCTACGCTGGAAGGACAAAAGCCTTCTACGACACTTGAGTATGCTGGCAAATGTGCGAAACTAATTGAGGCATTTAATGAAAGATTCAAGGACGTAAAAAGTAAGCAAATTGAATTGAACATCTTTGCAACACTGTTCAATGTGGAACCAGCTGATGTACCTGATAACCTCCAACACGAAATCATTCAGCTGCAAACTAATGTTGAGCTAAAAGCTAGATACAACAATCTCCCACTGCTTGAGTTCTATAAACATTACATACGCCATGATGAATTTCCCATTTTGAGGAGGCATGCATTGAAATATGCATCAGTATTTGGAACAACTTACTGCTGCGAGCAGTTCTTTTCGAAACTTACGATCGCAAAGAATCGACTGCGTTCCAGATTGACCGACGTAAACCTGGAAAATCAGTTGCGAGTAGCCACATCATCAATATCAGCTAATATCACACGACTCAGCAAAGAAAGACAGTTCCAGCCATCACATTAGGATTAGAATGACAGAGTTACTTTCGCATTTATAAGTAAGTAAGGATATATGTATATCCTTACTTACTTATAAATGCGAAAGTAACTCTGTCTGTCTGTCTGTCTGTCTGTCTGTTTGTCTGTATGTTACGCTTTCACGCCTAAACCGCTGGACCGATTTTTATGAAATTTGCAACAGACATAGTTTAGACCTTGGAGACGAACATAGGCTACTTTTTGTTGGAGAAAACGGGTTGAAGGGGGTGAAATGGGGTTCAATAAGTTGTAAGGGGATTTTTTTTTCTTTACTTTTTTTCTATTGTAAAAAGTAACTGATTGACAGACAACGCACAACCTAAACCGCTAGAGCTAAAGGGCTGAAATTTTGACAGTGCATCCCTATAATGACGTGGACATCCACTAAGAAGCGATTTTTCGAAATTCATCCCCTAAGGGGGTGAAATGGGGTTTACCCAAACCGCTGGAGCTATAGGGCTGAAATTTTGACAGTGCATCCCTTTAATGATGTGGACATCCACTAAAAAGCGATTTTTCGAAATTCATCCCCTAAGGGGGTGAATTGGGGGTTTTCCCAACCGCTAAAGCTATAGGGCTGAAATTTTGACAGTGCATCCCTATAATGGCAACAACAAAAACAACAAAAACTATTATTATTATTTGTCTGGCCCGTGAATGATGTTATAAATTTCCAAATGGCCCTTGGCAGGAAAAAGGTTCCCCACCCCTGTATTAGATGTTGTCTTGGCTGATGCATCAAACACTACTCGTAACTTTGTAGTGGTGCTATCTGGCTTGAGAACGCTATGGTGTGGCAGATAATAGTTTGGTTGGAGAAGACTGTTACTGGTTGCCAGTTGCATGTGGCCAAGCTGGATATACTCCTCCATGAACGCTACATATTCTTTCTCAAGCGAATGTTTTTCATGAGTTTCCCTTCGAACTCATAGAAGTGGTGCAGTGCTACTGTTCTGGATTCGCCCAGGCTCTTGGGATCTTGAGAGAATGGTAGCGCTACTACAAATCGTCCATTGCTCAAGCGACTTTGGTTTGATTGAAGATTTTTTCACATCGTTTCTCAGCAACGCTCATTTCAGTTGTTGATTCCTCTGCTTCCTCCAGTTTCCAAAAATTTTCGATTACATCAGTGAGCCTTCCTTCTTCAATGTGAATGTTACAAATCGCTCTTGCTGAATTTATCTGATTCGGTTGGTTAACCTTTCCTGAAACGATCCATCCAAGTACGGTATTTTGTAGCGTTGGTAAGTTGGGTCCTAGGTCTATTTGTCCTACTGACAACAGTTGGAGAAAGTGCTCTGCACCAAGCAGTAGATCGACTTTTGCCGGCTTGTCAAATCGGGGATCAGCCAATCTAACGTTGTTTGGTATCTTCCATTCAGTAGAATTTAATTGCTGAGTTGGCTGCAACGATGTAATGTCCTGCATGACGAAGGCTTTAATTCTGGTACTAAGAGCGTTAGTGTTGGATTCTAGTATAATGTTGATGCGTCCTCTGGCCTTTTGTGGTGCTCGCTGTATGCCTCCTACTGATAGTGTAACTTTCTCTGGCTCTAGACGCATTTTTTTGAAGTTCTACTTCCTTAGGCGCGTTTTGAAAAATATTATGAGAGTGAATTTTGACGAATTCGCAACGCAACACAACGGAGGATATGGGCGAAGGGGTGGAGGCAATGGAGGGCAAGCATTTTAACTTCCATTATTCATGCGCACTGGGATTATCATTATTATTCACGGTATTCAGAAAACGAAGGTAATGTAAAAGCGACGGCAGCTTCGAATACCGTAAAAAATAGGCGCCTGGTGACGTCAGTCGTCTGCTTTGCTTGTCATTTTACCAGCCTCAGCCAATTGAAATACTTTTGATTTCAGCGTGCTGCATTTTTATCTCATGCCATAATTTACTGCACGCTGCCAATTTTGATGTTCTGATACGGCCTGCGGACGATATAGGCGAAGGAGTAGAGGCTATAAAGGGCAAGCATTGCAACTCCAATCCTTTAGCTATTAAGTTTATTATTATATGGGCATATGAAAACTCGTAGCCAAAGTTCGTTCACAATGTCCATGGGTGAGGAGGTTTTTACTCAGAGAAAATTAGCCAGTCTTAAGAGAACTTCATGAGGCATCTTAAGCCCATCTTAAGATAATTGTAATTAGGCCTAATGACCCAACTAGTTGGTGATTTTAGTTAGGATTAGAATACGGTATAACCGACAGCCTTGACGCCCATTATAATGCTTGCACCTTCCAACGCACGAAAATAGAAAGAATCCAATAAAATACATATTTGTGTAGAAATTAAAAATTAGTCTTAAAATCACGCCAAAGAAATAACTTCTAATGCGTGTACATAAGTACACACACCCACTGTTTTTTATTAATCGTTTTGTAATAACAATGATTTGTGATCCTGGATCCAGGATGGCGCGGCATTCTATAGTTCGGCCGTCATTGGAAATTAACTTTACACGTGCTGTGGGAGCGTTCAAGTAATACGTAACGCATTTTGGTGGGGGGGAGGGGGTTTGTAAAACGTTACGATGCGTTACAGGGCCGGGGGGGGGGGTTCGAACAACGCGTTACGTAACATTGTTTTTTTATTTAAATAAAAAAATAGGGCATTCAAATCTCCCAACTTAGCAACCCTTTTCGTTTATGTTTTACGTGTAATCGCGATTAAAACAATAAATAAGCTATTTTAGCGGCTTTCTGGTACTTTGCGCCATATAATTGTCACTTTCAAGTAAAAGTGTTGGGTGTTACGTAACGTTTAGGGAGGGGGGGGGGGTACAGAAAAACGTTACGGCGCGTTAAAGGGGGGGTGGGGGGGTCAAAAATTTTCAAAAATTGCGTTACGTAATACTTGAACGCCCCCTGTGCTCAATATGACATATCCTGTTGGAAAACCCATACTTTTGGTGGTTAAGGATAATGTGCTACTGCTAGATCCAGGTAAGCTTTCTCTTTTCATTATATCCTTATGATCAGTTGGCTTTGCATTGGCCTTAGCCTCGGGAATTCTAAATGCAACAGCGTGTTATGCTTTTTGGTACACCTGGTGCAAGCTCGTAATTTGCAATCGGTCTAATGGTTACCGTTCCTGAGACAATTCACGCACAATTTATTTTTGTGCGCTAAGCGTAATCTCTCACTGGCGGATTTTTGCAGGAACTGTTTGCACTGGTACAGCTGATGGTTTTGTTTGCATAAAATGCATGGGGTTATTGTAGATGCAAGTGATGAGAATGTCTTTAATGGTTTCTTTTGCTGTTCTGGTTTCACATTTTTTTTCCGCCTAAGGCCTCCAACGCCTGGAAACGTTTTTCAAGGAATGCTAAAAAGTCCTTCAAAGATGCTAACTCTTTTGGATTTGCAAAGGACTACTCATACATTGCATGAGTGTTCTTGTATAACTTTCGCTGCAGGACGTGAAGCAGTAATGGGTCCCAGTTTTCAGTTGAAACTCCCAAATTTTCTAAGCCCAGAAGGCATTCTTGGGTTATATCATGTAGATTCTTTACGGATGTTGCCGTTCCACATTCGTTTGCATGAGAAGGCTGAGATAACAATTTATTGACCAGAGCTGCAACAAGTATACTTGGATTGTTGTAGCGATCTTGAAGTTTCTCCATGCTGCTGTGTAGTTCTTTTCTGACAAAGAGTAATATTTTATTAGAAGTTCTGCTTCTCCTACTAGGTTGGCTTTCAGGTACCACATTTTTTGACAGTCGGTCAATGCTTGTTTATGCACCATTTCTGTGTATAAATCGTGAAATTTCTTCCATTTCAGATAATCTGCATCAGATAATCTGCATCAAATTTTGGGAGCTCTATATTTGGAAGTTTCATAAATGAGCTTGCTTGACTGGATTGTTGGCTGTTCCTGGCTCTTTGCCTTTGCTCCTGCCATCTGGTTGTCAATGCTTTCGTGTAGGTGCTGCACATTTTCTTCAGCTTGGATGTAACTATCGGTATCGTAATGGATTTTGGCTGGATCGTCAACTAACTCCTACAGTCTATTGTTTAATTCCTCAATCTGGGACCAATAATGTTTGACTGCTTCTAGTTTTACTTTGCAGTAAACCGTGTCATGCATCTTGATTGCATTAAACGATTCAAGGATTGGAGTAATGATTGCTGCCTCCTCTTCATCTTTTTGACTTCTTCAGTATTTGCAGTTTCAACCTCGGTTGAGCTTGCCACATTAATTTGAACCTTTGATTGCCTGGGTGTTGGTGTTGCAGATTGCCTTGGAGTTGGTGTTGCAGATAGCCTGGGAAATTCCTTCAACTTTTCCTCAAACAGCTCCCGATATTCTTGGAATATCTTGGCGATTGCTGTGTAATAAATTTTTGTCGTGTATTCGTCGGTCTCGTGGTTGGGAAGCTCCCTACGGTTGATGTCATTTCTTTCAAAAGATAGCCAATTATCTTCTAGCCGCCGGATGCGTTCCATGTAATAGTCCCTATTTTTTCGGTCCGCTGGGTCTTTCTTATAATTGCTGACGACTCTCTGGATCTCTTGCCCCAAATAGAATTGGTCCTGCATTAATTCGTCCAAAGTTTTCGACATGATGACAGCTGATGATTAGCTCCCGAGATTTATGCGAAGATATGAGTTGCGTGATAAAAGTGATACACCCGATCACGTCGGGGTAAACAATGTTTAATACGAGAGGTTCTTTTACTTCCCGGTGGACTGATTGTCCAAAGTTTCCTTTTAAATTATCAAGGTGTTACACCTTGACAAAGTTATTTAAAAATGTTAAAAAAGTGATTCGCCTTGACAACGATTGCTTTGTTGATATGTAAAGTTTGTGCTTGACCGGAACACCCAAACACAGGACAATTAGAAATTAAATGCTTGAAGTCTTATTAATAACTGTCCCATTTAAATATCCATTAATTTCTTTTATATACACAAAACAGCTTACCTACTTTGCTAAAAGAATGTTCTATGCATTTTGTGCAACATTAGAATTTCTGAGCATCTGCCGATTCCCTATGGAAATTCGCGTTATTTAGCCGCTTCGCATATTTTCTCATGGCCGGACGGATCAGATGACGTCTGGCTTGATGTTTTATCAGAAATTCTAATGTTGCTGGTCAACATGCTTACATACCGAAAAATGGAAATAAATGTTTTTACTTTTGAATGGGAAAAATTATAATAACAAAAAAAGTTTTTTTAACTTCTCAGTATAGGAAGTTATTGTAATCGGTCCGAAAATCGAAATCGAAATTTTCGACGTATTTTCATCTTTCAAGGTCCCAGGAGCATTTTAAGTAAAAAATTGGGAGAAAGTATATGTGTATGTGTGTGTGCGTACGGATGTGGTCATTTTTTCCTGCACGATATCGCGCGAACCAAAAAAGATATCGACTTCGTTGAGGTGTCATTTGCAGCGTATTAACCGAAATATGATCTGGGAAGGAATTTCATAAAATTCGGTCGAGCCGTTTTTTTGTTCAAGCGGCGTAAGTGATTTTTGTACCTGCACGATATCGTGCGAACTATAAAAGATATCGACTTAGTTGACGTGGCCTTCTAAGAGTAGTAACCAAAATATGATCTGAAAAGATTTTCATAAAATTCGGTCGAACCGTTTTTTTGTTTAAACGACGTTTATGATTTTTGTACCTGCACGATACCGCTTTATCGACTTCTTTGAGGTGCCGAAAAAAGAATATTAACGAAGAAATGCCCTGAAAAAAAATTCATAATATTCGGACGGGCCTTTTTTGTTTAAATAGAAAAACTTCGGTTTATTGTCAGAAAGACCTTAAATTGATAAGTCTTGCTAATATCTAATTAAATCGATGGAATGACACCCGTTCTAAATGACGTAATCCTTTTGGGTTCTGCACAGCGATAGCCTTCGAACAAAGCATCACTTGTCAAAATTCCACAACCTTTAAAAATCGTGCAAAAATTTCGTTACCCTTTACAAACAGCACGAATTTTTCAAAAATTGGATCAGCATTTTTTGACGGGGAATTGTTTTCTACGCGTGATATCGTTTCAGGAAATTGCGGTTCATCCCGGGAATTCCAGTAGTTACCGCAAAATTTGTTCTTTTTGGTCAAGTCTGACAAGTACTTTACAGTTACAATTTTGCTAATATCTCCGAAAAGCTGTGGAATTTCCAAATGAAGTCATTCGTTCCCAGTTTGCCAACGGCGCTTCAGCACGCTCAATACGAATTGGAACACCCGCTTTAGTGCAGCGAACGAAATACGGAGGAAATGTTTGTTTGCTAACGTTCAAGAAAAACAAATTTTAGAGAAATCTTGTGGATTTACTACTATTATAGCTATTTGAACTAGCTTCTCTCGGGATTGCTTTGTCATCAGTTCTGATACTAGCCAATTTTCCACTAGTGCTAAACCTTTAACTATTTTGTAAGAAGTCAGTTTATTCCATCTTTGTTCATCATACTGGGAAGTTAATCGTGTGGACCGAAGGGGTCAAACCCACATCCCAACTAGTTTATTTTTGGGTTATTAAATTTGTACTATATGAAAATTTATGTGATATATTGAATTGATTGATTTTTATGATATACTTAATTTGTACTATGAGTATTAACAGGTGACTTAAACGCACAGATCGGCCGTGACAACATCTGCCTTGAACAAACAATTGGAAATCAAGACCTAAGCAAAGTTACCAATAAAAATGGTGAGCTTTTCGTTGACTTCTGTACCTCCCACCAACTCATGGTAGGTGGAACTTAGTTTTGTTACTAGAAGATACACAACGAGACTTGGATATCGCCCGATGGTAGAACGAGAAATCAGATAGATCACGTGGCCGTCAGCCGCAGATGGAGAACTATTCTGGAGGATGTCAGGAGTTTCAAGGGAGAAGACACTGGAAGCGATCACCATTTGGTATTAGCAACTATTCGCCTTAAAATTGCCGCAATATAAACGTACAACGCGATGCTATGAACCGTAACCGGTTCAACGTAGATCTTCTGCGGAAGAGGGTTAAAAAGCGAGAGTTTGCTGGAAACCTCCAACAAATATTAAACCAGCAAACCGTTCCTGACGACACAAATGTTGAAGAGCTGTACGACAAAGGGCGCAATATTGACGACGAGCATCGGTTATGTCCAAAGAAACCAGCAAAACTGGATCTCGGACACAACCTGGCAAAAAATAGAACGCAGGAGAGCCCTAAAAAATAACGTAAACTCTACAAGCGACCCCGAAAGACGTTGCCAGCTTGAACGGGAATACTCCCGATTACACCGGGAGGTAAAGAGAAGTGTCCGGCGTGATAAAAGGCAGCAGATAAATGAGTTCGCAGAAAAAGCGGAAAACGCGGCAAACACAGGCAACAGTAAGGTGCTGTACCAAATTATTAAAAAGCTCTCGGGAAAAGACTCTACTAAAAAGCATGCCGTAAAGAGTGCGGATGGAAGGCTGCTGAGCAGCGACGAGGAGCAACTCCAAAGATGGAGAGATTACTTCTTCGCCGTCCTGAATGGATCACTTGCACCTCAGGAAACCAGCAACAATGCACAGCTAATAAGAATCACCACCCGGGCCCCATCCAAGACGGAATAGTAACCGTAATTCATGCGATGGCCAATGGCAAAGCAGCTAGAAAAGATGGCACCCCGCCAGAATTGTTGAAAGCTGATTCAAGCCTCATAACAGATGCGCTTCAGCCAATCCTGGAAATAGCATCTAACACCTGAACCTTTTCGGAGGATTGGACGGAAGGTATCATAGTCAAAATACCAAAAAAAGGGGACCTAACAATATGCGACAACTGGCCGCATTCAGGAAAGACCGCTCGTGTATTGATCATATCAACACCTTACGAATAATACTGGAGCTACTGAATTCCGATCCCCCCTTTACCTTGCTTTCGTAGATTATGAGAAAGCGATCCACTCGGTTAATAGGAGCTTTATATGGCAGGCACTACGGCGACGTGGTCTTCCTGATAAAATAGTAGAATTGATAAAAGCCTTATATAACAATGGCAAATGCAGAGTTCTACATAATGGAAAACTACGAGAATCCGACAGCTTTGAGGTGAGTTCAGGAGTACGACAAGGATGCCTACTTTCTTCATTACTATTTCGTATAGTAATAAATTACAACTTTCTACGCGCTCTAGACCAGTCGGCATACAATGGGGTTTGCTAGACCGCGTTAAGGATCTCGACTGCGCAGATTTGCTGGCCCACCAACACCAGGACCTCAGAAACATGCTAAACAAAATCTTACAGTGAAAATCTTATCGCAATCAGATTAACCGTTTCCAAGATTAGCCTGGATAAGCAGACAGACAGAAATATAGAGAGACAAAATTTTAAAAATTCTTGATTTTGTTTTAGTATCATGGAAATAACCATAGAAAAACACAATTATTTAGAAATTACATCACACTCCAATTATATTTATATAGATATTTGATTAGTTATTTGTTCTATAGATATTTGTTATTTAAATTTCACAATGGAACTTTTAATCGAATTTTAATGAATTATGGATTATTTTGTTACGCGGGTAAAGGTCTGGCGGTAGAACCTGTCCGCACTACTTCCTGGCTCCAATGCGAATATACGGGCTCTTGTCAATAGCAGACACCGTGTATTTGGAATCTCTTCTTAAAAGACTTGGCGGGGGGGGGGCAAAATAACAGGACTTGGTATCTATATGACCGTTTAGATCAACAATGTGTTCTAGTTAACTTCCCAGTATAAGAAGTTATTGTAATCGTTCCGAAAATCGAAATCAAAAATTTCGACGTATTTTCATCTTTCATCTTTCAAGGTGTGTGTGTGTGTGCGTACGGATGTGATCATTTTTTCCTGCACGATACCGCGCGAACCAAAAAAGATATCGACTTCGTTGAGGTGTCGTTCGAAGCGTATTAACCGAAATCTGATCTGAAAAGATTTTCATAAAATTCGATCGAGCCGTTTTTTTGTTTAAGCGGCGTAAATTTTTTTTGTACCTGCACGATATCGCCCGAACCACGAAAGATATTGACTTACTTAAGGTGCCGTTCGAAGCGTATTAGCGACAATATAATCTGAAAAGATTTTGACGTGACAACGTCTAATAAAACGGTTAGCCGGGATGCCCAAGCGACAAAGTGTCGCATAACGGTGTGAGTGGGCGTGACTTACGCTGCATGTAGTAGTACTCGGCACTCGTTGCCACTACTACATGCAGCCTAAGCCACGCCCACTCACACGGTTATGCGACACTTTATCGCTTGGGCATCCCGGCTAACCGATTTATTGTGTTTATTATACATATATTACTGTCATTAGCCGTGCTTTTTTAATGAACTATATAGTTCTTTCATCGAGTTCATTAAAAAAACGACAAGGGAAATTTCATGAAGCGCCTACTTCGATGTTTAAAAATTTCAAAATTACACGGAAGTTAAGAGTTATTTTTTACACTGTTTCACGAAATCCTCGCTAGAAAATAATAAATCTGTTTCTAAAAAATCAATTATTTGTTATAAATTTGCTCTCATCACTTTCCTGTTGTTTTTATTTTTAAATTACGTCTTTCCGACCCCCGAAAGTATGCAACATCCCAACCCCCGAAACAACATGCCAACCCCCGAAAATATGCCATATGCAAATTAAGAAATTACCCAAAACCTCGATAGAAACCCCCATAAAACCTGGGTTTTCAGATTTGTATGGGGAAGAACTATATAGTTCATTAAAAAACACGGCTATTGTTACATTTGACAACGAATAAAAATTGTGTTTTTTATATATTGCATGTAATGAATAACAGATAACGAGCAACATGGTAGTTGTCACGTGATAATCGCCACAGCGCGAAGCGCAATGGCCCGGGGCACCGGTTTTTTTTATAATAAGTATTCGGTCGAGCGGTTTTTTGGTTTAAATGACATAAGTACCTGCACGATATCGCGCGAACTATAAAAGATATCGACTTAGATGACGTGCCGTTCGAAGAGTAGTAACCAAAATATGATCTGAAAATATTTTCATAAAATTCGGTCGAACCGTTTTTTTTTGTTAAAACGACGTTTATGATTTTTGTTCCTGCACGATACCGCGCGAACTAAAGACTATATCGACTTCATTGAGGTGCCGAAAAAAGAATATTAACGAAGAAATGCTCTGAAATGCTCGGTCGGGCATTTTTTGTTGTAATAGAAAAACTTCGGCTAATTGTCAGAAAGACCATAAATTGACAAGTTTTGCTAATATCTAATAAACTCGATGGAATGACACCCGTTCTAAACGAAGTGATCTTTTTTGGGTTCTTCACAGCGATAGCCTTCGAACAAAACATCACTTTTAAAAATCCGACAACCTTTTTAAAATCGTGCAAAACTTTCGTTACCCTTTACAAACAGCGCGAATTTTTCAAACGTTGGATTAGCACTTTTTGACGGGGAATTGTTTTCTACGCGTGATATCGTTTCAGGAAATTGCGGTTCATCCCGGGATTTCCGGTAGTTATCTCCAAATTTGTTCTTTTTGGTCAAGTCTGACAAGTACTTAACAGTTACAGTTTTGCTAATATCTCCGGGAAGCTTTGGGATTTCCAAATGAAGTCATTCGCTTCTCAGTTTGTCAACGGCGCTTCAGCACGCTCAATACGAATTTGAACACCCGTTTTAGTGCAGCGAACGAAATACGGAGAAACTGTTTGTTTGCTAACGTTCAGGAAATCCAAATTCTCTAGAAAAATCTTGTGGATTTAATACCATTATAGTTATTTGAACTAGCTTCTCTCAGGATTGCTTTGTCATCAGTTCTGATACTAGCCAATTTTCCTCTAGTTCTAAACGTATTACTATTTTGTAAGAAGTCAGTTTATTCCATCTTCGTTTATCATACTGGGAAGTTAATCGTGTGGACCGAAGGGGTCAAACCCACATCCCAACTAGTTTACTGCCTCATTTCACGCAAAAGTTATACACGAATATGGCTAAATAACTAAACTTACACATCTTTTAGCCATTTAGAAACTGCAGATTTCATGTGTGCTAGTTCACTTCTTAAATGGATTATAGATAATAAAAGTAAACGATAATAATTTATATAAATTTGTTGAAGAAAATATTTTGATGTTTATTTTAATTGAATGACTAAAATGATAATAATAACAAAATACATATGTTAAAAATTTACAAAGTGAATATCGTCGTTATACTTTAATTAATTTTTTAAAACTTCTCGCGAAAATAAAAATCAATGTAGAAACTCAATTGAAATCATTGTCTAACCACAATTTACTTTACCTGCAAACAAGTAAGAGTAGCCAATGTAACGGTCAACATAACTCCTCGTAGGAAATGCAAAAATTTATAGCTTTGATCTGAATACACAACAATTCCGAATGCATTCATATATTTGAACACTTGATTTAGAGGCGTCTTCCTTATTTCAGGTGGAACAGACGCGAAAAAATTTGAAAGCCTTTTTTTCTATTTAAACTGAATTTTCTCTTGTGTGGTTACAAACCTTGTTGTGGTGAAAGGTAAACGCTACTGAAGTCATCTGTCATTGGGAAGCATTTTTATATAAGATTTGGTTAATTTGAAATTATAATAGCAGCCATTTTCTCCAGTGTTTCGATTGCATTTAGAATTTATTATGATAATTACAATGATTTATTCTTTGGAGTTATATTAAAGTTTCTCCAATAATAAACATTTTTTTTAATCATTTAATTTCTGTAACATATGTTTTGTTTTTAAAAATTATATTTCAATTTGGGTGCCTTAAATTAATGATAAACCGACTAGTCTTGTGAAAAACAATAATATAGTTTATTTTTAGAATTTTTCAGTTCGATTAATTAAATGTTACACAATACGCCGTTCTTTTACCTAACGAATAGCTTCTTCGAATTTTATCCTGACTCTTGGAAACTGTCCCATGCTCAGACACTACAGAAAAAAATGTGACTCACCGATCCCTCTTACTACCACCCAATAGCAATTAATTGTATTCTCTCCAAAACCAGGGAATTCAATTCAATTCAAAGCTCGCGGAATATCAAGAATGCAACCAAATTATTCACGACGGGATTTATGTCAAAAGGTCTACTGGCGACCTTCTTGTGTGTTTAACCGAGTACCTCAACCAAAGCAGCTAACGCTTCGGTGAATCTGATCTGGTAGCCTATGGTATTTCCTAGGCTTTGACAGAGTATGAAACCCTTCTGTAAAGAACCACGTTTCGTTACTGAGAATTTCACTCCACGAACATAAGGAAAAATATTCACTCAGCAGGCGGGGAACTTCTCTTAAGTATGCTTTAGGAAAATAAAATATTCACCCAGCAGGCTGGGCGATTATCCTTTGACTGTTATTATATTATTATAAGGAATGAGGGGGGCAACCCATATGGTGAACACTGCGGCCAAGTTAGGCCTATTGTGTACGTACCCCACTAGCGGACCAGACTATCGGCCTTCCGAATGAAGGCAAGAAGGTCTTTAGTTGATGAAGACCGGACTTGGGCAGGGCTCAAGAACTCTCTGATAAACGTTCTTCTTCTAAGCCAGATCAGAGCAGGACATTCACAAAGAATATGTGTGGAAGTTTCATCGCCTTCCAAGCAGAGTCGGCATTCTGTCTCTTGAGACAGTCCTAGGTTGTGGAGGTGGTACCGCAGTTCTACATGGCCAGTGAGATAGCCCACCAGCAGCCTTAGGTCCGCTCTGTTTAGAGTAATAGTGCCCCTTAAGGCAAAGGGTCTTATAAGATCTTTAGCCTGTCTAAGACCTGGGACTGACTCCCAATAGGCTAGGTTTATTTTCTTAATCCACTCTTCTATCAAGGACTTGGAGGTGGACCAAGAGATGCCACAGAAGGGTTCTGGGCCCTGGAACAACGTCTCAGACCCCTTCCTCGCGAGGCTGTCTGCAGCCTCATTTCCCTCGATACCCCAGTGTCCGGGGACCCAGCAGAGCGAGACCTCGTTTCTTCTGGTCAGGCTCTGGAGTACGTCAAAACACCCTGCTACTATTTTGGAAGAAAACTTCCACGTTGAGAGTGCCTTGATGGCAGCTTGGCTGTCAGAAAAGATTTTAATGTTGGCGCCTTTCAGACCTTTCTCAAGGTTGAGCCTAGCGCAGGTCGCAATGGCATGTATTTCAGTCTGGAAAACAGAGGGCCACTTACCCATTGCAATCGAGACCTTGGAGTTGGGTCCTGCGACACCAGCCCCTGTACCATGTTCCATCTTTGACCCGTCAGTAAACCAGTGGAGATGGTTTGGATCCCTAGGAAGAAGAATTTCCTCCCACTCAGAGCGATCCGGGATAGTTGCTTTGAATTTCCTTTGGAACCGCAGTTGACTAACCATATGGTCGGATACGCGGCAGATGGAAATGCTTGGGATATTTTTAAGGAGTTGGATGAGTTGGATGAGATCTGAACTCTCAAAGCACTTATGGCGGCGGTTTTCCATATGAAGAGATGCAAAGGGGTCAATCCAATGATTGCTTCCATTGCAGCTGTGGGGCAGGTCCGCATAGCTCCGGTAATGGAGAGGCAAGCAAGCCGTTGCAGCTTGCTGCACTTGAGGATCGACGTAACCTGTTTAGTCTTGGGCCACCAAACTATAGCAGCATAAGTGACAACAGGTTTAACGATCGTATTGTACATCCAGTACATCATTTGTGGTGTAAGACCCCATGTCATACCCAGAAGCCTTTTGCAGGCCCATATGGCCCTTGTGGCTTTGCTGATGACGTAGTCAAGTTGAGCGTTCCAGTTCAGCCTCTTGTCTAAATTTACTCCCAAATATTTGACTGAGTCTGAGTACTCAACTGTGGTATTCTGGATACAGATAGGACCTAGGTCCACTTTGTAGCGTTTGGAAAAAGGTACCTTTGACGGTTTCATGGCTACAAAATAAACGGCTTCACCAGGCTAAAATTGAGTCTCTAACCCAGCTCGTTCCGGAGAGGCCACCCTCTCCAGTCCTAGACCGTGTCGTGGTGTACGATCCGGCGCGGTCATACTTTGCTCCAGGAATGTTACCGAGGCCTAGTCGTGGTGTACCATCCGACTATGTGCCAAAGGAGCTATTCCTATACCGTGTCGTGGTGTACGATCCGGCACGGCTACACTATACACATTACACACAAATACATATTACCAGAGGAATGTTGCCGAGGCCTTGTCGTGGTGTACGATCCGACTATGTGCCAAAGGAGCTATTCCTATACCGTGTCGTGGTGTACGATCCGGCACGGTTACACAATACACATTACACACAAATACACCTTGCCAGAGGAATGTTGCCGAGGCCTTGTCGTGGTGTACGATCCGACTATGTGCCAAAGGAGCTATTCCTATACCGTGTCGTGGTGTACGATCCGGCACGGTTACACTATACACATTACACACAAATACATATTACCAGAGGAATGTTGCCGAGGCCTTGTCGTGGTGTACGATCCGACTAGTGTTTCTTCTCGAGAATTTTATCTCGAGAAATTCTCGAGAAAATTATAAAATTATGAAGTCACAATTCTCGAGAAATTTAGATATTTCTCGAAAAATATGCAAAAATTATAATTAAGTGTATTTTTTGACTAAAACTTTGTTATTTTTGGAAATTCTTAAGGGTGAGTTGCACCAAATCATTGATTAAAGTTATTGTTAAAGTTAACTTTAACAATAACAAAATTGTTAAAGTTCAAGTTTGTAAAAATGAGTTGCACCACCCAATCGTTTGTTAAAGTTTCGTTAACTGCTACTTTGATTTAAATTTATATTTTTGTGTATTTATAAGTTTCACAGTTTGTGAGTTTATTGGAAATGGCACCCCTGTTTGGGTCTATGACAACTGTCATTAGTTAACAATAACAATAACATTAACCGGGCAAATTTGCCTGGTTAAAGTTAACGTTAAAATGTAACAATTGTTAAACGGTGCAACTCCCGTTTTGTCTAACCGGAGATTTGACAACCGATTTAGCTTTTGTTACGGTTAAAGTTAGTTGGTGCAACTCACCCTAAAACTTTAATAATTTGCCGTTTTGTTCATTTTCTTATTCATCACTGACATACAATTTTTTTTAAAAACGCCGTTAGTTTTCTATTTTGTTATTCATAATTTACCTAGTTTATAGCTACTCCAAAAATAATTCGAATTTTGGATCATCCAAAATTTTTCACCCTATAAACGAGGTAATTCGAATTATGGCTTAAAGCGAAATGTTTTGGCTTAAGCCATAGTTATAAAGGCTGAAGCAGAACCAATCCGTTCCGTCCGCTCCGCACATTTTTCCTTTGTTCTTTTTGACATTCCGTCCGCTTGATTGTGGCTACCGTTCCGTTCGTCTCATGGAAAGTTTATGGAAATGTCAAATTTCCAACTTTTAAAAACGGACGGAACGAACTGGTTCTGCTTGAGCCTTTAGAATGTATTCGTACCCGTTTATACGCTAATTCGAAATTTTCACGTAACTTTGAGTTAAATCGATTTAATTTTTTTGCTATAAACTTGGTAATTGTCTCAAACTTCAGTGGTTGTGGTTGTTTTATGCTTAAAAATTCGGGGAATTCCCGATAGTATATTTATATAATAAATAAATCATCAGTTATCAGCAATTGCGTTGTGAACGATTTTTTTAAAAAAAAGGAAGGAATTTAAGGTTCTTTTATTATAAATTTTGTTTTTAAAATAATTTTAATTAAAAAAATAGAAACCAACAATTACCCACAAAATGAGTAAAATTTACCAGGCCTGTTGGGAACATTTTAAAAAAAGTGAAAGGAATAAAGATTTGGCAATATGTAAGATATGTCTTAAATCACTTTCATGCAAAGGTTCGGCGACTATTGGTCTGCGTAGGCATCTTGAAGGTGTACATGAGTATAAAAGAGAAGAAAATAATGATGGTCAAAGTACCTCAGCAAAAAGATACAGGTACGGAGATAATTCAGTAATTGAATCTTTCTTAAAACGACCAACTAAGGGTGAATTAATTTCAAAGTTAGCAGCTGTTGATGGAATATCTTTTAACAGAATTACTAAAAGTGAATTCATTAGAACATCTATGAGTGGCGAAGGATTCAATTTACCACGAAACCCTACCAAAGTGATGCAATTAATGCTGAACTTTTATGAAGATATAAAACAACATCTGATTAAAAAAATAATTAAACACAAAGATTATGGTAAAAAATTCAGTATACCCATTGATGAATGGACCAGCATGAAAAATAAAAGATATATGGATGTACACCTTTACTATAATAACAAAGATTCAGACAACTTAGGGATGGTTCCTGTCGTTGGTAGTTGTCCTGCTAAAAAAGCATTGGAATTAGTAGAAGAAAAATTAAAATCATTTAATATCATATTTAATGACGATATAGTAGCTACAATGAGTGATGGTGCTGCTGTAATGCAGAAATTTGGAAAATTATCTTCTCGTTTTCACCAACTTTGTTACAATCACGGGTTGCATTTGGCTGTTCTGAAAGTATTTTATACCAAGAAGAGACATCCTGATAACTTTGCTTGTATCGGAGAACTGGAATCTGATAACGTATCTGAAGTACAAGATTTAGAAAATGAAAATAATAACTCTGATGATGATTCTGATATAGAAGTTGTGGAAGACGTTGAGGTTTATTTGCAGCCCCAAATTGAAAAAGTTATTAAATCCATTCGAAAAATATCAAAAATGTTTAGAAACTCCCCCGTTAAAAATGCTATATTGCAAAAATATGTAGTGGAACAGGAGAAAAAGGAGCTAATGGTAGTCTTAGATTGTTCTACTAGATGGAATACAATGGAGACTATGGTAGAAAGATTTGTAAGAATTAGCGACCCAATAAAAAAAGCATTATTGATTGATTTAAATTTGGGTAGTTTGTGGAACGACGACTATGTTGAGGTTGCTAAAATAATATTAGCAACATTAAAACCTCTCCGGATTACAATTGAAACTCTTAGCCGAGAAGATTCTGCACTATTATCTGCTGAACTTTGGAAAAATTAAACACTAATGTAAGTCGAGACCTCCTTAAAGCAGTTAAGGAGGAAATGTCTAAAAGAAGGGATTCTACTTTAGTTTCTGTTATTAGGCTCCTACAGAATCCTGCTTGTGTATCACAGAAAGAAAATGATAGTTTTTTCGACATGGCACCAAGACAAGAGATTTATAAATTGGCTAAATCTATATCATCTAGAATTTTTGAAACTAAAAACAGTGATAACGATAATACCGAAGATACTGATGAAACTGAAAATATTGAAGAATGACCAGATCGAGAAGAAGTAGCAAGTCTACAGCAACAAATAAATTTTGAAATTTCAAAAAGTTTAAAAGAATATCAAAGTCCGAATGCTGATAAATTTCAATCATTAACCAAGGAATTTAAAATATTTGAAGCCAATGGGAAGAGAACCTCAAATTTGCAGAATCTTTTGGATGCACTTCTGACCATTAAACCAACTTCTACGCAAAATGAGCGAAATTTTTCTATTGCAACAGATTATGTTACCAAAAAAAGAACAAGGATGGGAGATTCACCTTTGGATGCTCTGTGTTTCTTAAAACATTATTTTAAATCACAAAAATGATAAATTTATTATATTTTTATAAACCTTTTTATATATTTTTGTAAAACTTGAAGAATTTATTTTTACGTTACTATTTTTTATTTTGTTCTATAATAAAAAATGAATTTCAGTTTATATTATAAAGTGCATTAGATTTTTGTTTTAATAAGTTATTTTCTCAAGAAATCTCGAGAAATCTCGAGAAGAATAATGTGTATTTTCTTTTCTCGAGAAATTAAAAAGGGTGAGAAATGTGAAACACTAGATCCGACTATGTGCCAAAGGAGCTGTTCCTATACCGTGTCGTGGTGTGCGATCCGGCACGGTTAGACTACAGACATAACACTTACCGACCGCATACCGACCGACTACCGAATACCGGAGGAATGTTTCCTGGACCAATGTCGTGGTGTATGATCCGACTTTGTTCCCGGCAGCATTGCCTATACCAGTGTCGCGGTATGACCACATATCGAAACACACACACACACTCACACACACACGCACATCTTGTCAGACCATTGACCCCAGCTTACGCACATGTAAAACTATTGCAGTGAGTAGATAGCTGCTTAGTAATATACTAGTGCTATAGCCCGTAGTTAGCTATGTAGATATACTTACTCACCATATGTAAACATGTATCTAGAGATTGTAAGCATTTACTTAGATTTAAGAGACCTAAATTGTTAGTACATAAGGAATATTTTGAATAAATAAAGAAATTTTATTTTGTAAGAAGGTGTTTGTTCTCACACGACCCTGGACAACTCGAGAGCCCCCGGCAACCCTCCCTTAAAAAAGGAGGTTAGAGAACACTTTCAACGAAACACCCTTACACTTCTTTGTTCATTAAACTTCAAGCTATTAGTATAAATTTACTTCTCAGAACCTGAATTAAGAGCTTTCCTTCTGGCTGTTCAATCAAAGTAGCATTGGAGAGCGTCGAATCCAACTCTCACACTATTTTCGCCGGGATTCCTCATGAATCAATTCTATCACCCGCACTTTTCCTAATAATCGTTAACGATGTACTCTCCTCTGATTCACCGTTATTCTAAGTCCTTCAACAATCTAAGACAGTCACGCTTGTAAAGTCTTCACTAAGGGTCTCATGATCATAATTTCTCAGTAATTCCTGTGACACAAAATTAATATCATCAAGAAAAATTCTGCTGTGACATAGGTCACTGAATTCTAAATATCTTGTTGTATTTAAAAATCCCGGAGATAAAAGTCAATTAAATCAACTGGTTCGACAAATTTACTGAAAATAGTTTAGAACTTTTGAGAGTAGATAAAGAGATAACCCAAATGACTTACCGATATTTTATAATTGAAATTACGTCTTACGATTTCAAAAAATTTGCAACCTATTTTTGCGCGCCAAATTTTAAAAATGGTTTCACTAATGAAAGATTAAGGAACCAAAATCATATGTTATATGTTATATTAGAAAGCACGTCATACAAAATGCTTACGCCGAGGTTAACTCTTTAAAGGTAACCCATATGCCGCACAGACATATTAGTCCATTCAAAACGCGGGGGGGGGGGGCGGGTGTTCCAAAATAACACCGTTAAGAACATCGAACCCTAAAGGTTTTTGGGGGCGCTGATCACGAAAATCTGATCACCCTAACGCGCGTTTTGAATGGACTATACTATACATACTTAAATATCGCAAAAAAAAATCGTAAATTGATTAAAGCAAAAAGATCTCTTGGGGCATTCCATATTCCTCATCGGAGGTGGTAAGATCCTAAGCATTGGTGTTTTCGTAAGCAAATGCGAAACATTCCATTTTAGTTATAAGGAATTCCTAGGAGTGGTTTCCGATCGAATTAAGGGGCTGGTTTTATTTTCATTAAATTCGCCATACCCAAATTAGTAAAAAAATTAAATTTCGTTTATTGTACGTTCAGTTCTTCAAGGCCCTAAAATATTTTATTTAAATATGATCCCAATGGCTTCCCATCCTAAATTTTGGCATTATACAATGTACCTTGAGAGTGTATGCAAACAATTCTTTTTTTTCTTCAAAAAAATTGAAAAAAAAAAAAAACACTTTCAGACATTTCTAAAAGAAAATTTTCAAAATGCCCGAAATTTTTTTTAATTCTTACTAATAACACTATGTTGTATATCAAATTAAAGCTTTATTAAAGCAGAAAAAATCGATGCTACTTTCAGCCCTCTATGTCTAATAGTTTATGAACTAGGCCAATTTAAAATTTTCAAAATTTTAAAAAATTTTGCGAATGTCGATTTTTTGAAAATTTATAACCACAAAAATAGAAGTCCAAAAAACCTGAAAATTGATTTTTTCTTAGTTTCCACCAGAAGCACAAACTAAAAAAATTAGGTGATTTGAATTCTATGAGGTTGATTGATTGGTTGATTTAATGTTTCATTTCACACCACGAAAAATGTCTTTCTCACCAGCTAGCTAGCGGTATAGCAAAAACTCTAAAGTAACCATCTAAAACACTAATAACAATATTTTCACTAAACTCAAGTGAAATGGATTATAAAATAACTAGTAAAACTGTGTGTTACAACGCCTTTTTAACCGGCTTCAAAAAATTAGGAGGTTAGCAATTCGACGTGTAGGTATTTTTTGGTCCTTTTCAGGAATAACTTTGTAACAATAACTTTTTTGCTTTTTTGAAGTGAAAATTTTTTAGTCGCGGTAGAGTAACTTCCTGTGATTTGATATGAGACCGTCTCAAAGAATGTATTAAGAGGTTCACACTGACGCCCAAACATGTTTTTTGTGATTGATAGTGATATCTTAGAACAAAATTGGAACTTATATTTATATCATTTATATTGCCTTTCTGAATGTCAAATGCAAAAAGTGAATCAGCAATTTTTCTTCTTAAATTTAATGGTTGCAATTTTAATAATTTACATCTATCTACATATGGAGCTAGTCGGAACGATGCTGCACTTCTTCTACTATCTAGACAATACATCACAAATTGTTTTTGTATCGATTCAATATCATCAATGTAAATTCCTTGATACGGGTTCCATATCACTGATGCAAATTCAAGTCTGGACCTTACATATGCTAAATATAATATTCGCTGAGTATCGATTGTAAATTTGCCAATTGAATGTCGTTTGATGCACCCAATCAGTTGGCGGCATTTCAATGTAGTTTGCTCAATGTGATCACCAAAGGAAAAACGTCTGTCCAAAATAACAGCCAAATCTCGGATCGTTTCTTTGCGTTCAATGATATGACCAGCCATTGAATAGTTTACATAAATCGGTGCTGTCGTTCTGGATGCCGTGAAGATGTAACATTTGTTGAGATTCAATGGCAGCATATTTTCATAACACCATCGCATCATATTGTTTAAATCTCTTTGTAATAATTCGGTGTCTCTCGTATTCGATATTTCACAAAACATTTTCGAATCATCAGCAAATAGCAATAATTTTGCATGTTGAATCACATCAGGCTAGTCATTGATGAACATTAAAAACAATATTGGCTCAAGCGTACTTCCAGCTGGAACACCTGATGACATATGATCTTTCCGTGATGTTGAATTACCAATCTTGACATAACTCATTCGATTTGCAACAAATTCATAAAGCCATTTAACAGTCTTTAGCCCAAGTCCAAAGCGTCCCAGTTTACCGATGAGTATACGATGAACAACCACATTAAATGCATTCTTGAAATCGCCATATAAAATATGAACCTGATTGCCTCTTTGAAATGCTTTGTTGACGTCAAGAGATAAATTCAATAGATTCGTTGTTACTGATCGTTTTGGTCGAAATCCATGTTGGGTATTTGACAATTTTGGTTCGACGATGTCCATTAGCCGGGTTTTCACTGCTATTTCGAATATTTTTTAAACCACAGGGCTGATAGCAATCACACGATAATTTGAAATATCACTTTTGTCATCCTTTTTGTGCACAGGAACAACTCTTGATAATTTAAGTGCATTTGGTATGCATCCTTCATTAAACGTTTTTTGATATAGCAACCAAATTGGCCACATGACTTCATTGACGCACATTTTAATAACGAAAGGTGACAATCCATCTGGACCAGCACCACTTTTCCAATTTAATGTACTAATTACCATTCCAATATCATCCAGTGTCACATTGATTTCAGTTGTCGATTGTAATGACTGAATAAAGTCATTAAGACTCCATATTTGTTCATCGGTAACATAACTGGATTCGAATTGATTTGCAAACATTTCAACAATGTCATTTGGTGTATTGGCTGTGATATTTTCATGCAATTTCACTTGGATATGTCGAGGTTGTGTTGTTCAGTTTAGCAAAACGCCAAAATGTCGCTGGATCATTTTTGATGTTGTTTTCTACACGTTGTATATATTCTTTGTAATAGCGTTCATTGAGTGCGTTGAACTCAACGATCGCTGCTATGTATTCGTTTGAAACAACACCTTTCTGTCGGAGCTTATACAATTTATCGCGACGATTTTTCTTTTGTTGTAGTACCCTGTTCCACCATATCGGCTTGTTTGCATACTTTTTTCGCACTATTTGTGGAATATTTACTAAAATTTGCTCGTTAATTTTGCATTGAAAAAATTCATACATTAAATCAATCGAACGGGTGTTGAATTCGTTTGCGAAATTGATCGTTGCAAGCTGCTGACACATGCGCTCATAATTTCCTTTACGATAACAGATAACTTGAATATTTTCATAATCGTTAAACAATGAACCCTTTGCGCAATCATCTATGGTAATGTCGTATGGCTTGTGATATACATCCTGTTGATCTGCATCAATGATCGTATGCGGGTCAACACACAGGCTTTGTCGGTTACAAACACTAAATCAAGTACATTACCTGCCGAATTTTTGACATTTGATAATAGGAACATCGGTAACGATAACATGCGCATAATAAAATCATTGGCATCAACATAGTATTGCGATTGACTTGTTATCGATAGTTTTGGCAAATAAAAAATATTAAGCTCATCTTCATCTTCTTCCCATACGATTTTTTTTGAAATTAAAATCACCCAACACCATGATTTGATGACTTTGATCATTTTCTGTCAATGACTTTATGTGCTCATAGTGTTTGTTCGCTATGCTCAACTCGAAAATGCTCATATAACATAAATAAATAATCATTGACTTAGGCTTCAAGATGATTTCCACTGCCAAAAATTCACAATTTGGATCAGCAGTTATATCAATCGATTTGCATCTTAATGATTTGTGCACCAAAACAGCAACACCACTAGCACGTCTCGTTCTTGAAAAACCAATACTCGTAGAACGATCACATCGATACACATTGAATGAATCCGGAAAATTGAAATTCACCTTATCATCCAAAAAGGTTTCAGTGAAGCACAAAATTGTGTATGGCGATAGCTCGATTTTGGTGTTTACATTCCGTTTGTTAACGACGCATCTCACAAATTGGCAAACGCTGCTTATCGATGAAACAAGAGTTGTAATTTGCTGTCATCGCTGAATCGGCTATTCTTTCTTCGTCCGCTGGTTTATTTTCATTTGAATGGAAGAAGTTCGTGATTTTGGATTCTGTGTGGTTCATACAAGACTCGAATTTAGGCGAGCAGTAGCATCACATCTCCCTCGACGCCCAAACATGTTTAATGAACCAGTCGTTTAAAAAGCCCAAAAGCGTTCACACTGAACTCGACATATTTTCAAATGTTTTCAATAGTCAGTTTAATAGCTTCAAATACTAGGAAATAGTTTTGACAGTGAAATAGAAATGGAATTAAGGCGTTATATACACTTGTCGTGGTAAGCTTAATGTTGCCTTCAACGACTGCTTAAGGTTTGTCTACAGTCTTCGCCGATGTGATCACATCAGCCCATATCGTTGTTCCCTTCTGGG
The DNA here is from genome assembly GCA_949987705.1 of Thereva unica. NCBI lineage: Eukaryota > Metazoa > Arthropoda > Insecta > Diptera > Therevidae > Thereva > Thereva unica. The sequence continues at coordinate 155,759,097 of OX465281.1, read as the reverse complement.
ATGCACCATTGATGATTATCTACTCCTCAAGGCATTAACTTTTGTTTATAAGCTTCTACATTCCGACCGTCCATCTTACTTACATGAGTATTTCCGAAATGGACGTACGTCTAGAATATAACGTTCTTCTAGACGTACGTCCAGGCCAAGAGTCTCTTTCTTGGTTGGGCAAAGATCTTTTTTGTTCATTCGCTTCAAGTTTGGAATAGTCTGCCTAACTACGTACAAAATGCGGGGTCGTTAAATGTGTTCAGCAAACGCGTCTTCTATTTTTTGAATAACCAGTAATATCTCTTCAACTACATTCTTGTTAATTTTTATTTTACTTGTTTACTTTTGTTTCTTTTCTCACTTTTTATTTGTTTGACCCCAAACCTAAAAAACAAAAACCAAAACACAAATAAACCTAAAAATTTTTTTTTGCCTCGGCGATATTAGTCAAGTGATTACTCAATAGGTCGATGTTGTAATTTACTTGATTAAGATATTGTGCTTGTTTAATAAACAGTTCCTTGGAATTAATATTATTATTTATTCGATTTTGGAATTGTTGCATGTAATTTTCAATAGCTGCTTGTTGTGTATTTATATGTGTTGATATCTTGTCAAATCTTTCAGCCATTTGGTTGTTTATCTTAGTTTGTATATTTATTTCATTTTTGAGAATGGATTGATTAGTGATAAGTGATTCTATTTCCTCATTTAAACGAGTTGCGTCGTAGGCGTCCATGTTACCGGTTATACTTTTTATAACAGAACCTAAACCGTCAATAAGCCCTCGTTTAAGTCTTCTTTTGGGCATTAGAGTATTTAATTTGTTCTCTATTTCCTCTAGTTTTAATTTTGTAATTTTCAAAGAGTCAGTGAGTTCTTTTGAGTTGTTTAAGGCTATTATTGAATCAGTAATTCTTTTGATATTTTCCTCATACTTATTTAATCTGATAATATGGAGTAGATTACTATAACTGCGGATAACTTTAGCTTTTCCTAAACGCATGGGAAGTAACCCCTGGCTATTGCTGAGATCCTGGATCTCCATTTTCTGTCCTTGAGCTGCGCATACCCTGAAATTTAAGTTTCTTCTTAATTCTACATTTATGAAATTTTTTATCTTTACCTACAAGTACTGTCGCTAATCTATTCTGCTTAACTTTATGCTTAGTGAATCTTGGAGTTAACTTGTTACGTCTACATTCTTTCCTGAATATATCTGAACCTTCATTTAATATATCTGGCTGATCCCTATTTTGGTTTAATTTATTGATATTCTTAAGTGTTCTATCTTCTAATAATGCTTTTATGCTAGGATATAGTTTTGCTTGGAATTCATTCAACCTTTGTAAATATTCGTGTTCATTATTATATTTTATATTATTATTAAATCTATAAGTTCTCCCGTAGAAAAGCTCGTATGGAGTATATTTTGTAGCACTATGGATGGCGTTATTATATGTAATTATTGCCTCATTCAGAAGTTCTTCGTGATCCATATCCTTCTGCTTATCATAAATAATTCTATAAATTTCCGTTAGCGTAGAATGCATACGTTCAACAGGGGCATTACTGCTCGTCTGTTGAAATGAAGTAATATGGTGAGTTATCTCATATTGGGAGCAAAAATCCTCAAATATGGTTGAAGTAAACTCTGAACCTTGATCCGAAACTAGTTTCTTCGGTAAGCCGTGTAGGCTAATATAATGTTTTAAACATTTAATGATTGACAAGCTATTTCGAGCTGGTAGTGTATAGGCGGCGGCGAATTTGGAAAATTTGTCTAGTAAGGTGAGTACTTGTTTGTGGTTGATGCTATATATGTCTGTATGTATTATGTCAAGCGGTTTTTCAGGGGTTTCTGGGATTTGATATTGTAATTTAGGAGGATTTCTGTCATACTTCATAGTTTGACAGATTTCGCAGTTATTAATAATTTTTGCGATTTTAATTTTGATGAATGGGAAATAATATTTACGTTTTAGATGCGATAACGTTTCGTTAATTCCTCTGTGGTTACTTTTGGTATGGTAGTCTCTGATTATCTTATCTTGCTCATCGTTATCTTGAATGTCGGGTAATATTTCTGTGCAACGGACAAGTCTAAATACTTTGGAATTGCAGAAAAATTTAGAATAAACTGTTTGAATGTTCTTGAATGTATCGTCGTCAGTATAAACGGCGGTTACTTTATTTGGTGGTAGGTATTGCTTGAAGAGGTCAATGATATCTTTTTCAGAAAAATATGACTTACGAAATGTACGTCTTTGTTTGTTTTTGAACGGCATTTCAAGAGATGTCGGTGGTCGTCTCTCGGATTTTTCAAGTATGAATTGTAAGTTATACTCGTTTAAAGGGCGCTCTGAAATCGCAATACCATCGTCTAAGTTTTCGGTTGCTGAATGGATGGTAGACCCGTTGGTACTTTGTTGTGACGTGGAGGTTCTTATTTCATTGGTATTCAGTTCGGTTTCATGACTTTCGACTTGATTCAATCTTACACGACTCAACGCATCTGCATTTGAGTTTTGTTTACCCTTTTTATAGACTACTTCGTAGTCGAATTCTTCCAACTTCAGTCTCCATCTAATGAGTTTAGAATTAGGGTCTTTAAGGCTCATAAGCCAAGTGAGGGGCTTATGATCAGTTACAATTTTGAACTTGTGGCCGAAGAGATATGGCCGAAAATACTTGGTTGCCCAAACAATTGCTAGGAGTTCTTTTTCTATAGTAGAGTAGTTGACTTCAGTATCAGTCAAAGTTCTACTTGCATAGCAAACAGGTTTATCGCTGCCGATAGGGCCTTGCGATAATACAGCACCAATTGCGAAATTGCTGGCATCGGTTGTCAGCACGAAGGCCTTGGAGAAGTCGGGGTACTGTAGTAAAGGGTCGTTCATGAGGAGATCTTTGCAGGTCTCGAAGGTTTGAACATACCGTGGATTTAATTGCACGGTTCTTCCTTTTTTGAGGCATTCCGTTAATGGTTTGGTAAGTTTCGCGAAGTCCTTAATGAACTTGCGATAATACCCTAATAAACCTAGAAATCCTTTGATTTCTTTTTGTGTGCGGGGAATTGGAAAGTTTTTTATTGCGGTAATTTTGTCCGGGTTTGGTCTTACGCCCTCTGTTGTTATAAGATGACCAAGGAAGGCAATTTCCTTATGTAGGAATTCGGACTTATCTAGATTAACTTTCAAGTTTGCCTGTCTAAGTTGCTGAAACACCTTTTTTAAGTTCTCGGCATGCTCTTGTAGCGACGTAGAGAATATTATAATGTCATCGAGATACACGAGACATATTCTCCCTTGTAGGTCTTTCAGTACGTTATCCATAACTCTTTGGAATGTAGAAGGGGCGTTTTTAAGCCCAAATGGCATACGAATGTACTCGTAATGGCCTCCTTCTACTGTAAAAGCTGTTTTACATACATCTTGAGATGCCATCTCAATTTGGTGGAATCCGCTGGCAAGATCTAGTGTCGTAAAATACATAGACTTTCCCAGTTTATCTAGGATTTCACTAATATTTGGCAATGGATACCGGTCGCTTACCGTTTTTTCATTTAACTTTCGGTAGTCAATGACGAGGCGCCATTTTTGTTTACCTGTTACGTCTTTTTTCTTTGGAACAATCCAAACAGGAGAGCTCCAAGGTGAATAACTAGGCCTAATTATTCTTTGTTCGAGCATTTCGCTGATTTGCCTTCGAACCTCTTCCTTATGTACATAAGGATACCTATACGACTTTGTATGGATGGGTATGTCATCTGTCGTCTGAATATGGTGTTTTATCTGATTGGTGAAAGTCAACTTCTGACCTTCCTTGAAAAATATATCGTCGAACTCTTTACAAATTTTTAACACTATCTTTCTTTCTTCTATGTTTAAATGCGAGGTACGGATTGAGTCGGAAATAATTTTGTCTGAATTCTGAAGGTTGTCCCCATATTGGATGTTGAAGTTATTAAGTTCTACGAATTGATTTGGGGAGAATTCCTGTACCTTTAGCGGTTGCTCTAAAAGTAGAAATTCATCATGATTTCCGTAATTGGTTACCTCAATTAGGCTATACCAATCTTTTGCTTTAGATATTCCCTCTGCAATAAATAAACCAGGTTTGAGTTCAGTCGTTTGTATGTGAATATCTCCATTTCGGACGTCAACCGGTAATCTGGCGATCAATTTTGATTTGGCTGGGATCGCATATTTATTTGACATGACGTTTGGCTTAAAGTTGAGTGGTATAAAGGCGTTTCTAGTAATTAAAATTTTATTACCTAGATCTACATTAGCACCTAGAGAAGTGAGCGTATCGAGACCTAATAAGCCATCAAAATACCCATGGAATCTGAAAACTAGGAAATTTATTTCTCCTGGTTCTTGGAACTCGGCAAAATTCGGTAAAATGATTTGCTTGTCTAGGGTGTGTTTATTAAAAACTGTTATAACAACTGTGGGGTTGCATACTCTGATATCGGTCGGATTTATGAATTCAGGGTTGATAAAGGAAGATGAAGATCCAGTGTCAATAAGAAATTTAAGTGGTCTTCCAAAAGGGGAAGAAATGTTAATATATGGAAGGACAGACCCATGTTTATTGATGTCTAAGTATCCGATGGGTCTGTCGAGGCATTTATAGAAAAATTTCGATCATCTATTTCGAAATTTGGAGGTTGCTCAGAATCTTGTTCATAAAAACGCTGTCCGTCAATATTCCCGGTATTGGTGGTATCATCAATATCAGTAGGTAGCTGATTGGGATCGTATTGGGGTTGGTCGAAGTTATTTTCTCCTTCGTTTATGTTAAATAGTTCTTTACTATGAAAGTTGGGTGGTCCGGTTGATCTAAAGAAATTGCTTTGAGGTGGTCTACTTTGGAAAGAAGTAACAGCATTTCGATTAGTGTTACCTGAACTTGTGTCCATTGGTACGGGTTTCTGAAGTGTTTGTCGAATTTGGTTTTGCTGATTTTGTCCAAATGTGCCTAATTGTTGAGGGCCTCTTTGTTGCTGACTAAATAGATTTGTTTGTTGGAGATACCTCTGGTTAAATGGGTTATATTGATGTGAAGGTTGTTGGGTAAATGAATTGACTAATTTATGAGGTCTTTGGCTGAGTGAATTAAATTGTTGTGCGAATGTGTTTTGTGGTTGCTGTAAAAATCTTGTCTGTTGTCGGGGTATAAAATTCCTATGTATGGCGTATGGGATATTCGTCGGTTGAGAAGATCTATTAGCAGGCTGACTTCTATTATGGCTACCGTCCGTTTTAACGTAAGATATATTCTGTTCTTTGATACAACAGGCGAAAGCAGCTGCAAGCGATTCAGGCTTCATTGCTCGAATTATAGAACCAAAAGGTTCTTTTAGCCCTGTCAAAAATGTGTTTAGACACATTTCAGAATATAATTTCTTTTTTGCTTCTAAAACACTTGGATTAATTTCGTGGATCTTTATATGATTTGACAATGCCGCCAAAATTTCAATAATTTCACTATAAAAACCTTCGATACTTCTATTATGTTGTCTTAGACCGTGAAGGTCTCTAATTAAAGAGGTTTCGTTCCTCTTATCTGAGTAATGTACAACGAGATTTTCTTTGATAGACGACCAGGTAAGTGGTGTTCCATACATGTTTAAGGCTTCGTTTGCTGGTCCTACAATTTTGTTGCGAATTGCACGGAGCAAAATACGCCCATAGGATGTGCCATCCACACTAGATATAAGAGATAATATTTCTTCTACGTTACTTATGAAGTCAAAAAGAAGCCTTGGGTTCCCGTCAAATTTCGGCAAGTCTTTTATTGCATCGGGCACTCTTAATTTACTAAAGATATCGTCAGTTATATTGTTTTCTGTAGCCATATTTAATTTAAGGTCTATACTACTACTAAAATTTCCCTGAAAATTACTACTTGCACCGCTACTACAACTTTCTCCTAAATTTTTATTTTCGATATTAATATTACTACTGAAAGTATTACACAAATCACTAATCAATTCTTCTTGTAAATTGCCAAAAATATTATCTTCAACTTCACTAATTGAATAATCACTTTCCGTATCTAAATTAAAATTAAGATGAGCACTTCTATTATTTTGCCCAATTCTCCGCCTACGTTTCGATTTTTTAGGAGGGGGCATTCACGGAATAATAAAATAAAGGAAAATATTCAAAAATTGACTTACATAAACCAGATGCCAAATATTATTTTCATCATGTAGAGTTGTAGGTTCTTTGAACTAAGGAGTAGAAACTCGCCAAGATGCCTTTCACTTCTTGTGTCCTTTTTGATCCTTCGTTGCTGTTAAAGATGAGTGTGAAGAGCCGGACAACACCGATAATCCCTCGATGGTAACTCCTTATTTCTGCACACAACACAGCACTTTTAGTTAAAATTTTGTTAATGAAAAAGAAAATCGCGTTTTTGTTGTCACTAATTAGCCGTTAGTTGACCGTAAAAATGAACTTCGATAAACCGTCGAATTCGTTATTACATTACGCTGATTTTTATTGATTTTCAAAAGGATTACTTTTTAGCAATCCTACCGACTGCGCCACTAATAATTTATTTAAGAAAAATATTAAATAAAAGAATAACACTTTGTTTTAACTGATCTTTATTACGTTCAAGACTGGCTTTAATTATTTTCATTTATTATAATCAAGTGGGAAAGATTTTTTGAGATTTGCTGATATTGCTTGGGAAAGGAAATGGGTGTTTGGGAAACATGATGCTGTACGTGACAATTAGGAAAATATGCTGGGATGAGTGTAGATATGAAAACTGTTTTGATGTACATATTAAATTACTGTCGATGCAATGGGTTGTGGGTTGGTATGTAACTCGCGCTGCTGGTGTCGATGTCGCTGGTTAAAATTTCTTCCGGGCTCGTTCGATAGTAGACGATTTTATTCGAAATTATTATTGCTCAATATTTGATGTGCTGCCACATGTGCCAACACGAACGTGGGAAATTTCTATATATTTCACTTTTTAATAATAATATTTTTGTAATTCAACTTATTTTTATTTTAATTCATTTGTACATTTATTTTAATTTAATTCATTCTTGTTTATTAGTTTTATTTATTAGTTTTTTTTGTAAGTTTTATGATGTGTTGGGCTGCGCCGAACACATAGAATAACACATAACCTTCCTTTTATGGACAAAACATTGAAACTAGCAAAAAAACACATAGTTCCCATGCACATATAACACCAACACACATGTTCAATTATTCACCATGAATACAAAGTCCCCTTCGTTTCCTTCGGCCTAATCACCACATTCACATTCTAGGGCACTATTAACAATTTACTTTCAGAATATTTTAAAAACAAACAAAAAACACATAAACGGTGCGATCGGACCTAAACAAGGAAGGAAGGAAATCCCAGAGTCAGCATCTACAGTTTCTTCCAGATGAAGAAGACAATTCATCAGCATAAAATTCAGCAACTGAAGTTTCTTCCAGATAAAGATGACAACATACTGAAACAACCCATCAGCATTCTAGTCAGCAGTAATTTCATCAAATACTAACCATAGAATAATTCACGTAAATTAGGTTGTTTTCGCTCAAAATTTCACAAAACAAAATTATAAGCGATCTGGTAACCCATATCACATAAATCATTCCCGTTGCACCGTGCTATCCCCACTTCAGTTGATATCGAGTGAACAAGTCACTTACCGTTGCCCATTATTACCCCACTCCAGCTAACTTCGATAAAATTATAAAAAGTCATCGAAGACATGATTCGGTCTCTCTTGGCACTGGGACTTGGACCGAGACACTGGACGTTGGACATAAAGCCAGGTTAAGTAGTAGAACTCTTATTCCTACTATCTCCCGTCCTTAGTAGTCAAATATTTAAGACTACTATTTCTTTAATTCCAATTAACCATCCCAATACTAACAATTAACATTTTACAATTACCCTCGGAATTTGTCCGTGAGTAATTTTTTTGGGATTGTTCTTGGCAATTGCCTAAGAATAACTAGTAACTAGTGTGCAATATTTCTTTCGGAATTTGTTCGTAAGTAATTAGCACCTGTACCTACTATTTTAAATTATTCTCCGGAATAATTACTAACATCTCACAATATTACTCTCGGAATTTGTTCGTGAGTAATTTTTTGTATTATTCTTGGCAGTTGCCCAAGAATAACTAGTACCTAGTGTGCAATATTACTTTCGGAATTTGTTCGTAAGTAAATAGAACCTGTACTATTTTTCAATATTCTCGGAACTTGCCCGTGAATAAAAATACAGGGACAATACTTTCGGAATTTGTTCGTAAGTAAATAGAACCTGTACTATTTTCAATATTCTCGGAAGTTGCCCGTGAATAAAAATTACTAATCATTCCCAAACTTATAATCGTCGTTACAGAGTTCTACTATAGTGCAAGCACAGGTGAGTACCCACATTAATTACTTTCATTTCTATTATTCCCTATTGTGGTAATGTGGTGACTTTAGATTTCAACGTAGATGAGGTGGGGTTTTCTTTGTAGTTGAGGTTTCTATATAAATATTGTGAAATTCTGAGTGAATTGATTACGACAATCAATTAAAAATATCTTAAAGTATTGCCTTCTACTTGTTATAATATAATTGAATTAAAGTAAACATAATTATGTTGACGTGCATTATATAATTCGTGTAATAACTATCGGTAAACATTACCCATTGAATTAAAGTACAGTTCTATTGTTTCTATTGTACACTCTTTGATTTGCATATTTTATTATGTTCTTTTCCATATGAATTGTTTCTAATATCTTGAATTGCCTTTGAATAAATGAATTTGTTACCTAGTGAAATGAAGTATATAAACCTAGTGCTTAAGATTTTCTATTTTTACATGAGCCTAGTTCTTCGATTTTACTATTGAAATACCTACTCGAGCCTAGCTCTCAACTACAGTAATTCTCCGAGGCAAGCCCCTCACTTCAAATCTATTGCAAGGTTCTCACACCATTTTAATTTATTATTTTTCCGAGGCAAGTCCTTCACCCATAGCAAGGTCTTACACACCAAGCTATTTTTATATGAGCCTAGAACTTGCATTTACTACTCAAATAATTACTCAATCCTAATCTTCAACTTAACTTCTGGAGGCGACGTCCCTAACTTCAATCAATTGCAAGGTGTTACATTCTTGATACATTAATTTATAATTGTTATAAAGTTTGTGATTGATTAGTTTAACATGGCTACTGATACTTCCTTTCATGACGCCTTAAAATTGCAAAAGGTGTATATAATAGATCAATATACACCTTTTGCAATTTTAAACAACAAACAACAAATCCATCACCAACTATAAGAAAACGGCTCTTGTGAAAAGAACCAAAGATTACATATCCGAACGTATTACTCATTTTCGGGAGCAATGGTTGCGGATAGAACAAAACCATATTCAAGTTGAATTACTGTTTGCAAAACTAGCTGAGAAACCTCCTACTTGTGAGTATTTCGTGAATGATACATATTTACAAGTTGAGGATAAATATTTTGAGTTTATGGGAGGAATGCCACCAAGTCCCGCAACTCACGAGTCGACGCGACTTAAGTTTTGGGTTGAGCCAAAACAGAAAAAAATAATGATTTTTAAAAAATAAAATTTATTTCCACTAAACGATACAAGTTAACGCTTTGAATTATAAACTGTAAGTAATTGCTGAAAGCTTATTATAATATGTATCTCTAAGGTAAAATTTATTATAACAATTTGCTGATTAAGAAGTTTTCTAAAAAGGGAAATTGGATCGGCGGAAACCGTCCAGACAAATTCTATGGAAATTTAAAGAGCAAAAGTTTAATGGCAATGAAAGAATTATGCTTACGTTATATTTAATGTGGGAACTAGTGGTGTTGTGCTAATTTTTTTTTTACCGGAACGCGTACCGGAACGCGAACGGGAATCTATTTGAATAAGAAAACAGCTGTTTGATTTTTGTTTGAATGACAAAAATCACTTTCACATTTGGAGGCAGTTGCAAATTTTGTTTTTTCAGGTCAGACTTTTCGGTTTTTACTACTTTGCAAAAGTAAGTAAAACCGTTTGTTTTGTGCGAATTTTGCATTCGTTTTGATTTATAAGAAACATTTCCGCAATATATTTATTTTTCAGATTGGGAAAAGTTTAATTTTCGTAAAGATTCAGATGAAAATTATTGCGTTTTGCAAGATTTCAAGATGTAAAATAGTAACAAATTTTAAAATATGAAATGGAAATTATACTTTATGGTTATTGTTACGGCGCAGTAGCGCGTAACAGAAATCTTCGATCAAAAAAAAAAAGCCTAAAACACAACACAATACAATACAAACATGTAAACATAAACAAACAGACAAAAATTACTAATAAAATAAATATATTAAGCCTATAAAATACATTTCTAAAACTATAACTAAATTAAACTAATAAAATTAAAATAAACCTACATCTAAATAAAAACTAAATATAACTACTTATTAAATAACTAACAAAGTACCTGCAAAGAGAAAATGATTAAAAATTGACCAACAATAAATATAATAAATAATTACCTGGAAGGCACCTGGGCCAAGTGCCTTCAACCAAAAGAAGCAGGAAAAACAGGGCTCCATATCTAAAATTAAATAAATAAATAAATAATTAATAATGTTACAATAACAATATATACAAATATTCAAAAACTAAACAAATTTTACTTACCCAATTTTATTATGACATGTAGAAATGTCAATTTTTAACAGAAAGCTCAAAAGCTTCAAGCTGGGGTGAGATCAGAATAAACCAATTTGGTATAAAATTAAAGATTATACGACTTAAATTGCGTATAAGAGCTTTATCCCCCCCAGCTTTAAGCTCTCGATCGGATGCGTCCGGGCTATAAAGTTCGAAGCATCAGCTCAAAGCTGTTCATTCCGCCCAGTTTTTATTCAGATCGCGACCAGATAGGCATTGACCATCAAACCAAGGAGACAGGACGAGATCATCTTCAATTAAAAAAAAAACATTTTTTTTTCAATAATAATATTTTTTTAACAAGACAGGCGAAGAAAGTCTTTTATTTTTCAGAATTCGACAGGTATTTACCGTCACAGATAATACTTTGGCTGGCATCAGTCGCCAAATTAGGGACTTAGATAACCGACAGGTATCACCGTCGGTTCGGGGGTTAGATTAGTGGATAATTCTTGTGGTTACCGGTGGTGGAAGCACCAGGGAAAGAAATTTAAGGAAATTTTCCAACAAATATTGTGGGGAGATTTCAAGAGTACTTTTACCTTGAAATTTCCAATATAATATTTCTAGGAATAATTGAAGAAAAATTAGCAGTTTTCAAAGGTGTGGACATTCCTTGAACACTCCTAGAATAATTATTCCAAACATCATCAATTGTATGTTTAAAGCACACCATAGTATCTTGTCAAGATAGAAAGGCCGTTTTTTTTTATTGGTGAAAGAAATTTATATTCACGGTTCCAAACACGGGTGATTCTAAAATCACCTTTGAGTGGAACAATTAGTCAAAGCTTTCAGAAAGTTTTCCTTGAATTTAAGGCGCCATAAAAGCAAGGTTGATATTAATTATTTTAAGCAATAGTGGCCAATTTTAAGCTCAATGAGCTATCATTAAAAATTGCAAGAAGCAAATCTTATACGGCGCTATTTGCGGTGAAAAACAACCGTTGCAATTATTGAATGTTGGCAGCCACGTCTGGTATAATCCGACGTAATTAAAAAGAGGAATTTTTCCATGACCACAAGGGAATTTCTCTGAGCTTTGATAGTTTAATAAAATCTTTGGACAAATAGTAATTATTATTTCATTACAGATATCCAGGAATTATCCGGATTAATCATAAGATAATTTTAAATTGACCTTCAGTCAAATTAATCTGCAATTTCATTTAAAAAAAGTATTTAATTAAAATTAGAATTTAAATAGATTTAATTAGTTTTTATAATATTTAGGAGAAATTATATTTGAATTTTAAACCACTCCTGCATTTTTATCAGAGACCTATCCTTTTACAGCATTTTAGAGATTTGAAAGTAATATTTAAAAATTTTATTATTTTCGGCGTCTCGCGCCGAAACATGGTCCTTCGAGCCGGATAGGTCGTGGTCAAATCAAATATAATTTCCGATAAAGTGCTAGTTGAAAGCTTTTTTTTTAATTTTTTTTTTCAATTATTTATTTTGTCCAAAGATTTAATTATCTGTTATTTGTCTAACCCCGTGATATTAATATAAAGCAAAAATGAAAGGTATTCTGAAGAAACAGATTGCCTTAAAGCGAGAGTTGAATCAAACTTTATCCAACTACAAAAAGACACCTGTGGGTCGGAGAACCCGGGGGTATCTTTCTGGAAAGTTGGAATCGATAAAGTCCACATGGGAAAAATTTAAGGAAAACCATTATGAACTAGTTGCTGCAGATATCGATAGTATCGAAGATGAGAAAGTCCAAGCCGCCGTGTTGGCATATGCGGACGGCAATCAGTACCAAGAATTCGAAGAAATTTATTCCGAATTCTATGGAGATTTAAAAGATGGGTTAATAGTCAGCTCGGGGACTGAAAGTGAGCAAGCGGGTTCACCCAAGGCAATTTTACAATTACCAACCTTGGACATCCCTAAGTTTGACGGGCAATACGCGTCGTGGAGAACTTTCTACGACAGATTTGTGTCGCTCATACATCATGAAGATCGACTATCAACGGTAGATAAGATGCACTACTTGAAGAGTAGTCTTACGGGAGATGCACGGAAGGATTTAAATTCCTTCGACACCACTGCTGCAAATTATATGGCAGCATGGGAAGTTTTGTGCAACCGGTATAACAAAAAAAGGATGTTGATATATGCTCAGTTGAAGCTATTATTCAATCAACCAAAGATTAGGACGGAATCATACCGGGAAATACGGACAACTTTGGACGAGTTGCAACGTATACAGCACAATTTAAAGGCACTTAAAGTAGACATAGCTAATTGGGATCCCATCTTCGTGTTCATAACAGCGCAAAAGCTGCCGGAGAAAACACGGAGTTTATGGGAACAATTGATAGCGAAGTCAGACGAGCTGCCATCCTTAAAGGAATTGATTACGTTCATGGAGAAACGTTATCGAAGCCTAGAGGCAACCAAGGATATCCATCTGCATAAGGCAGGGAGCAATCCTCACAAAGCTGAGAAGAGTCATAGTAGACTTACGACCTACTATACAAACCAGCAGGATAATCATACTACCAGTAAAGGTAGGTCTCAACCGGCTTACAGGCATCATACAGCCCCGGGATATAAGGGACAAAACAGGAATGGCTACCAAACAAGGTCAGACCACCCTGAGAAAGGGAATTCTATAAAGCACTGCCCTATGTGCAGAGAAAAACATTTTTAACAAAATGTCAACGGTTCAAAGAACTATCAGTTACAGCCAGGAGAAATTGGCTGATCAAACACAAGCATTGCGAAAGATGCTTGTGGAACCATGAAACTGCTGAATGCACCACCAAATTCGCGTGTAGGACGTGTGGTAGCCAGCATCGCAGTTTGTTGCACGATCAAACTGATCAGGGCAATTCGGCTAATTTACCTAGTGTCAGCACGGTCAACGAAATGACCGTGACTCAGTGTAACCACATTACGGATGTTACACAATCAATGTTGGCAACAGCCCTAGTGAAAGTGAGGGGCCGCATAGGCGATGAGTTGACGTTACGGACATTAATAGATCCCGGGTCACAAAGCTCATTTATTACGGAGGCTGCGTATCAAACTATAAGAGCGCAGACTTTCCCGGCTGATTAAAGTGTTTTTGGAGCAGCAGAAGCACAAGTTGTTACCGCAAATAAGGTGGCAAGATTTACGTTGTTGTCAACAAAAGGGGGTTACAAGAATAACAATGGGCGCATCCAGCGCACTCAGCGGCTGAGTAGCGGCTAAGTGCTGAGCTCGTTGGATGGCTAGCTGAACTAAGCAGCTTAGCTCAGCGGCTGGCAAATTTCTCAGCGTAAAAATTTTATGCTAAGTAGCTCAGCGATAGTGACTTGATGTTATTTAAAATAGGAAAAAAAAATTTAGCTGTCAAAATAAATTTTAACTTAGCTACCCATCCAGCCGACACATATCGCTGAGTTACTTTTTACGCTGTGCTGTTCAGCTAAGCGGCTTATCCGCTGAGTGCGCTGGATGCACCCATTGATGCGTACGTTATCCGGAGTATTACTAATATATTTCCACCAGAACGCACAATGAACAAGCACTGGCCACATATAGATGGGTTGGAATTAGCCGACCCAAAATTTATGAATCCAGGACGAATAGATATTCTCCTTGGAGTAGGAATATACGCGGATATCATTAGAAAGGGTCTGCGAAAGGGAATCAAAGGGGCTCCGGTGGCATTAAGGACAGCTCTAGGATGGATTGTGTTTGGGGAGGTACAGTCAGCAAACATACATCCTAAAAATATAAGTCTATCTGCATTTACGACGCAGCATGACGTGACATTAGAAGAGTTGAGCCGCCAAATTAAGGGGTTTTGGGAATGTGAAGAAATCCCTAAAGAAAGGCAATTGACCGAGGAAGAAAGGCAGTGCGAAGAATTTTATAATAAAACTACCATACGTAAGTCCAACGGGCAGTATGAAGTACGGATACCCTTTAAGGACGGTAACCCACCAAGTTTAGGGGAGTCTCGGAGACAAGCCATGTCCAGGCTATTGCAGTCGGAAAAGAAGCTAGCCCAAAGGACAGAGTTGAAGGACTCCTATCAAAATTGTTTGCAAGAATATATAGACTTGAACCACATGAGTTCAGCAAATGAATTCGCAGACGAAAGGTATTATATGCCACATCATGCTGTAATTAAAGACAGCACCACAACTAAGGTCCGCATAGTTTTTGATGCCTCTGCAAAAACTACAAATGGGAAAAGCCTAAATGAGCAAATGCTGACAGGGCCAACGTTGCAGCCAAAATTATTTGCTACGCTTCTAAAGTGGCGGAAGTATCGGTATGCAATGACCGCGGACATTGAGAAAATGTATAGGATGATCCTTATCAACCCCTTGGATTGGAAGTATCAGACCATCCTGTGGAGGGCAAATATTAACTATCCTATACAAGAATTCCAAATGAATACGGTAACATTTGGAACCACTTCAGCACCCTACCCTGCAATCAAAACCTTGCAAAGGTTAGCGGTCGATGACAACTCCTTGTTTCCTGAAGCAGCTAAGGTCGCCATGACAGATTTTTATGTGGACGATGTGCTTACAGGAGCGGATACGGTGCAAGATGCATAAATGTTGCAAGGGGATTTAATTAAACTATTGAAAGGAGGAGGATTTCATTTGCGGAAATGGGCCGCAAATCATGAGTCGCTCCTAACCTCGATCCCAGCCGAGGATCGCGAGTTACAACTGCCCTTACAGGTAAGGGAAGTAAATCAGATTAAGGCACTTGGCATATATTGGCATCCAGTGGAGGATTATTTTTCATTTGCAATCAATTGCGCAGAATTCAAGCCAGCTTCCACCAAAAGGAAAATTTTGTCGGAAGTGGCTAAGCTCTATGACCCACTAGGATGGATTGCGCCATGTGTAATTCTAGCGAAATTACTAATGCAAAAATTATGGATGGCTAGATATGATTGGGACGAGACGGTGGATCAAGACATTCGCGAAGAATGGAGCTTGTTCCAAGAGCAGTTACCACATATACAGCACATCAAAATTCCATGATGGGTGGACATTTTAAGCACAACGACGGAGTGCCAATTGATGGGCTTCTGTGATGCCTCGATCCGGGCATATGGAGCAGTGATATATATCAGGGTAATAAAAGAGGACAAAACCATCGACACGAAGCTGCTAATGTCCAGGACAAGAGTAGCACCTATTAAGCCGATGTCACTGCCGCGACTCGAATTATGTGGAGCCGTGTTATTAAGCAGACTGATGCGACAAGTGAGAGAGGACATGAAGCAGGGCAACATAGCATCGCGATGTTGGACAGACTCCAAGGTGGTCCTAGCATGGATCAAGGGTTCGCCACAAAGATGGAAAACGTTCGTAGCGAACCGTGTTGTCGAGATACATGAGAATGAAGGTAACACAACATGACACTACGTTCTTACAAAGGACAACCCAGCCGACATTGCATCCAGAGGAATAATGCCAGCAAGGATCCAGGGTCAGCTGAGGAAATTAAAGAGGCAAAGGGAAACCTCGTTAAACTAGTACAACGACAAGCCTTTGCCCAGGAATATGAGCAGCTGCAAGGCACAAAATCAGTAAAGAAACAGAGCACATTGTTTCGATTGCAACCCTTTATGGCAGAGGATGGCACGATAAGAGTCGGAGGTAGACTACAATATTCTGAACTTCCTTACGATGCAAAACTCCTCTGATCATCCCCACGCACCCCCATGTAACAAATATAATCATTGATCATTACCATAACAAAACATTACATGGTGGAGCACAGATGGTGTTAAATGCAACACGATCCCAGTATTGGATCATAAATGGTATGTCAGCTGTAAAAGAAAGAATACATAAATGCGTAAAGTGCATTAGGTATCGAGCGACAGCACCAACCCAACTGATGGGAAATCTACCAAGTGTAAGAATTACGCAAACAAACCCATTCGAAAACGTTGGAATAGACTATGCTGGGCCAATCGACATAAAAATGTCGAAACATAAGGGCGCCAAAATATATAAGGATATTTTTGTGTATTTATTTGCATGGCAACCAAAGCCGTTCATATCGAGGTGGCCTCAGATATGTCCACAGATGCTTTTTTGGCTGCCCTCAGACGGTTTATAGGAAGACGAGGCCTTTGCAAACACATTTATTCAGACAATGGAACAAATTTTGTGGGCGCGAATAAGCGATTAAAAGATCAAACCAACAAGGCCACAGATGAGGTCACAAGGAATGCAGCCGAGGACTTAGCTAATGATGGCATACAGTGGCACTTCAACCCTCCAACCGCTCCTCACTTCGGAGGACTCTGGGAAGCAGGGGTAAAAAGTATTAAGCATCACTTGAAGAGAGTTGCGGAAGGAAAAATACTTACCTTTGAGGAGCTTAATACGTTGTTAATACAAATAGAGGCCTGCCTCAACTCACGACCATTGTGCCCTCTATCAGCAGACCCATCTAAATTAGATGTATTAACACCAGGACATTTCTTAATCGGAAGAGATTTAAAAACAATGCCCGAATCCAACGTAGATGACCAAGTCTCCTATGTTGATCGTTGGAAATATGTCCAACAGACTATGCAACAGTTTTGGAGGCAATGGTCAAATGAATACCTCCTTCAGTTGCAGAAAAGGAATAAATGGGTACTACAACAACCTAACCTACAAGTAGGACAATTAGTCATAATTATGGACCAAAATAGGTCACCTTCGCAATGGCCTCTTGGAAGAGTGGAAAAGGTCCACCCAGGGCCTGACGGA
Organism: Thereva unica; assembly: GCA_949987705.1. Taxonomy (NCBI): domain Eukaryota; kingdom Metazoa; phylum Arthropoda; class Insecta; order Diptera; family Therevidae; genus Thereva; species Thereva unica. The sequence goes on along the minus strand of OX465281.1, from coordinate 155,741,614 downwards.
CGGGTGAGGGTTGTTACGATCAAAACACAAACAACACATATTAAACGACCCATTACCAAATTATGTCCTCTATTAGCGTGACCTACGTCTAAATGTGCGTTTGTCTATGTAATGTCCGTCCAAAAACTAACAATCAGGTTTGTCGTCCCCAATACACGTCATGTCACACTAACGCATAATAACAATATCATAATCATTCCTCATTCATTACAGACACATTTAAACATAAAACTAGGTCCCACTATGAATACGATAAAAATTCAAGAGGACGAAGACTCATTACTTGAGTTTCTTATCAATTGGCCTCTCGACGAAGAAGGCATGGACCAATTAGCAGTGGATATAGATTTAGAAGATTGGTATCTCAAAACACCTTCATCATCACCGATACCACTGGATGATATACCAGTAACACCTGGGAAAAATCTCCCGGAAGCCGACGAAATTATAACAACGCCGGAAAGACCACAAAGACCATCATCACCGATACCACTGGATGATATACCAGTAACACCTGGGAAAAATCTCCCGGAAGCCGACGAAATTATAACAACGCCGGAAAGACCACAAAGACCATCATCACCGATACCACTGGATGATATACCAGTAACACCGGGGAAAAATCTCCCGGAGGCCGACGAAATTATAACATCGCCGGAAAGACCAGAACCACCTATTTCAGAGGAAATAGAACAACAACTGGATCTGCCATCCACTTCAGGAAAAAATTTGGTTGATACCGCTTCGCTATCAAATGAGACCATACCAGAAGTAATACCCGAATTCGACACAGAACCATCACTGGATAACAAGATGTATGACAAGTGGACCGTTGACGGGAAACACTTCCAACTCTCGTATAGACAACTGCGATCAATTCCATATGCCGTCATACGAGGAAGAAGCAGGAAAAGACATACAGTCTTCTTATCCGAAAAATCTAAGGTGAACTTAAAAATCCTAGAGGACCATACCCAAATATGGTATGGATTAAAGGAGTAATAGACTCAAAAGAAAAGTTTGTGAAATAATATATATATAATAACTGAATTAAATTTGAAATTACAGTCACATTGAAATATGCTAACAGATAAGATTTAAAAATAATAATAATAATAATAATAATAAGAATAATAAATGAATTTGAAATATATCTTATGAATTAGAAATTGCCTCTGATCTTCGATCAAAAAAAAAAAAAGCCTAAAACACAACACAATACAATACAAACATGTAAACATAAACAAACAGACAAAAATTACTAATAAAATAAATATATTAAGCCTATAAAATACATTTCTAAAACTATAACTAAATTAAACTAATAAAATTAAAATAAACCTACATCTAAATAAAAACTAAATCTAACTACTTATTAAATAACTAACAAAGTACCTGCAAAGAGAAAATGATTAAAAATTGACCAACAATAAATATAATAAATAATTACCTGGAAGGCACCTGGGCCAAGTGCCTTCAACCAAAAGAAGCAGGAAAAACAGGGCTCAATATCTAAAATTAAATAAATAAATAAATCTTATATATTAATAGGCAAACAAAAAGTTTGTACACGCTAAGGCTTTTTTGTTCGTGGACCGATTTCGTTTAAATTTTCAGAAAATGTTCTTTTTATGGCATAGTTTTGTAATAAGGAATTTCAACGAAATCGATTCACGAATAAAAAAGTTATAGCGATTTTAATTTTTCGAATTTTAAAAAGCCGTTGGAAAATTTGAATTTTTTGTGAGCATCAACGTAGAGCTGAGTAGCCTACGATTGACACAAATGCCGTTTCAGTGAAGCGATGAGAAACAGAGAAAAACAAGCGTTTGTGTGGATTTTTGGCGGCATAACTGACATAAAAAACTTGGTCACTTTGTGCGTGCATTTTTTTATACTCTTTTGTGTATAGTATTATTGAGTTGTATTGTGTAAGGGGCTGCCGTTCGTTTTTTGCCGAATGCCTTTAGAAATTTTAATTGATTCATTGCACCTTTAGAAATTTTGACTAATTCTTTTAAATGTGCTTTGAATGTTATTCCGGTTAATTTTGATTCGTTTTCGTGTGGTTCTTTTAATATGAGTTGTCATTTTTGTCGTGCCAAACATTTTCTGACTGAAGTAACTTTACGTAATACTGAGGCATTTTCTTTGTGTTGTCATAAAGGCAAAGTTAATCTAGCTCCACTTTCTCAAAATTACTTTTTCAATAATTTTTTTGAAGGATTAACTTCGGATGAAAGTGTTGTTAAAAATCGTTCTAAAATTTTTTTTGCAAATATTCGTTCGTATAATGCTGCCTTTGCAATGACTAGCTCTGAGTGTAATTTGTCAAATGACACTGCAAATGGCATTTACCATTTTAAAATCCATAACATTTTCTATCACCGAACTGGTGCCTTAATTCCTGGCTATGGCCGACCTCCATGTTATGGACAGTTGTATTTCTATGATGTAGATACTGCTGCTAATCATAGAATGAATAGAAATGCGAATATTGAATGTAATATTGATATTATGCGTGAAATAGGTTTGGAGTTAGATCGGATTAATCCTTTTGTTCACTCATTCAGGTCCATGCATGAATATTGTCAAAGACCTGAGAATATAGCAGCTGAAGTTTCTATGATCATAAAAGTTAATAACCAAGTTGGTATTCGTCGTTTCAATGATGCTGTACAAACTGATGTCGCTGCTATTTTCAAAAACGATGATGGTGAGCCAACTTTCGAACGAAATATGATTGTTTTTTTCAAAAACAACAAATGAAATTCGTTCTTTTTCTGTTCTTGATCCTTCTTTGGAGCCTTTGGCTTATCCATTATTATTTCCACATGGTGATAGGGGTTGGCATGTCAATATAGCACACAGTTTACATTCTACTTCTCGTGCTAACTTACTACGTACAAAAGTAACAATGTTACAATATGCTTCTTATCGTCTTGCTATACGTGATGAGTTTAGTCTTAAGACGTCATGGATGCGAATAAAAATAAAAATCCTGGGAAATTTTAGATGCTCTGGAGCGACAATGGAAATGTTTCATAGTAATTAAAAATTCGCCATTGCGAATAATTTTTTTTTGAAACAAAAATATTTAAATCGAATCGTGAATTTTATATAATTGTTTTTGTGACCGAATTTCGGTAACGGGTATCCCAACTAGTAATTAATAATGTTACAATAACAATATATACAAATATTCAAAAACTAAACAAATTTTACTTACCCAATTTTATTATGACATGTAGAAATGTCAATTTTTAACAGAAAGCTCAAAAGCTTCAAGCTGGGGTGAGATCAGAATAAACCAATTTGGTATAAAATTAAAGATTATACGACTTAAATTGCGTATAAGAGCTTTATCCCCCCCAGCTTTAAACTCTCGATCGGATGCGTCCGGGCTATAAAGTTCGAAGCATCAGCTCAAAGCTGTTCATTCCGCCCAGTTTTTATTCAGATCGCGACCAGATAGGCATTGACCATCAAACCAAGGAGACAGGACGAGATCATCTTCAATTAAAAAAAAAACATTTTTTTTTCAATAATAATATTTTTTTAACAAGACAGGCGAAGAAAGTCTTTTATTTTTCAGAATTCGACAGGTATTTACCGTCACAGATAATACTTTGGCTGGCATCAGTCGCCAAATTAGGGACTTAGATAACCGACAGGTATCACCGTCGGTTCGGGGGTTAGATTAGTGGATAATTCTTGTGGTTACCGGTGGTGGAAGCACCAGAGAAAGAAATTTAAGGAAATTTCCCAACAAATATTGTGGGGAGATTTCAAGAGTACTTTTACCTTGAAATTTCCAATATAATATTTCTAGGAATAATTGAAGAAAAATTAGGAGTTTTCAAAGGTGTGGACATACCTTGAACACTCCTAGAATAATTATTCCAAACATCATCAATTGTATGTTTAAAGCACACCATAGTATCTTGTCAAGATAGAAAGGCCGTTTTTTTTATTGGTGAAAGAAATTTATATTCACGGTTCCAAACACGGGTGATTCTAAAATCACCTTTGAGTGGAACAATTAGTCAAAGCTTTCAGAAAGTTTTCCTTGAATTTAAGGCGCCATAAAAGCAAGGTTGATATTAATTATTTTAAGAAATAGTGGCCAATTTTAAGCTCAATGAGCTATCATTAAAAATTGCAAGAAGCAAATCTTATACGGCGCTATTTGCGGTGAAAAACAACCGTTGCAATTATTGAGTGTTGGCAGCCACGTCTGGTATAATCCGACGTAATTAAAAAGAGGAATTTTTCCATGACCACAAGGGAATTTCTCTGAGCTTTAATAGTTTAATAAAATCTTTGGAAAAATAGTAATTATTATTTCATTACAGATATCCAGGAATTATCCGGATTAATCATAAGATAATTTTAAATTGACCTTCAGTCAAATTAATCTGCAATTTCATTTAAAAAAAAGTATTTAATTAAAATTAGAATTTAAATAGATTTAATTAGTTTTTATAATATTTAGGAGAAATTATATTTGAATTTTAAACCACTCCTGCATTTTTATCAGAGACCTATCCTTTTACAGCATTTTTAGAGATTTGAAAGTAATATTTAAAAATTTTATTATTTTCGGCGTCTCGCGCCGAAACAGTTATTAATGGATATTCTCAATTAATAGTGCAGCTCTCTCAGAAATAGGAAAGCTCTTTCATCAGGAAAGTGCACTCTTTTCTTATTTGAAATGGAACATCTTTCCTTTTATTTGTCTATGAGAATACATATAAAAATTCGTCAAAAATTAGAAAAAAAATCAGCAATTCTTTTTAATTTCAGCCAATTCTCGTTATCAGAAATTATATTTAGTTCCGGAAAGCGTTCCTGTCCAAAAAGGAAGTACCGGAACGACGTTCCGGAGCGTTCCGGCTCGACAACACCACTGGTGGGAACATTACTATAAGGATTATATTTATCTATTCTAATGTAGTAACATAACTCCCTCCTTAAGAATGCAGCGAGGGCCAAAAGAGCTGCATTTCACTTCTTCCTGCTGTGGGTTCTTCTGATGGACGTTGAAGAATGTTGCAGATGACTGGATGATCCTTTTTGGTTGATTTACGGTACAGGTAAAATAGTGCAATGATGATAATGATGCTGCTAATTCCCAGCGTCGAGGTTGTTATGATGTCCCTTTTCCTCGTTTTTACGGCTAGCAGTTCTATTTCTATTCTATCGTTAACACTGTTGATTCTTAGTTTCCGCAATCTTAGGTCTTCTATCAATGATGAATAGTTTACTTGTTGTAGGACGGTGGGGTATATGTGAATTTCGTCCCAATATGTACCCATATCGTCGGTATAATCGATGTTATTTATTCGGACTGTGCAATTATTTATTCATAAAAGATGTGTCCCTTTTAGATTGAAGCTGGAACCACATGAGGGCTTGATGACTGTCTCTGGTATATTCATCAGGAGTAGATAATTTGGCTCAGGTTGGATGATTTCTGATGTCACTGATCTTTCAATTAGATGACATTGAGCTGGTTTATTTAGAAGAAGTTTCCCAATACATGTAGAATTGTTTCCTGGTATCTAGATTCTTTGCAGTAGAAGATATTTTCTATTTTTTGGCAGGGTAAGTCGAAATATTGGATTTTTTGGGTATTGTGGATGATATACGGTTTGATGTCAATTGTTAAGGTTTGGTTTATTGGGAGTGGGATAATATGTAACATAGAATATTGTTCTTTAGAAATGATTGGTATTTGTACATTAAATATTATATTGCTATTATTGTAATAAGCTTGTAAATCGAGGAGCTCGTAGACATGTTCGTCTGAATTAATTTTGATTGACTGGTTTTTTAAATATTGGTTGATATGTGTTAGTTCATCTGAGTTTAATATTTGTTTGGATATTATGTTTAGTCGAGCTAACATTAGGGTTTCTGATAAGCTTACTAGATGATTATTTAATAAATCTGATTTAGGAATTGTGTATATCTTGTCATATCTCTGTTACTTTTAATTGCATTGGCTACGTCTTGGCGTATGTGGGTAAGATATTCTTGGATCGAGTTTTGTTGGTGATTTATATGATTTGTAATAGTATTAAATCTATCTGTCATCTGATCGGTTGATGAGTATCTGTCTATTCATTTCATTTTTTAGGGTAGACTGGTTTGAATCGATGTTTTGAATTTCATCGTTTAGACGGTTGGCATCGTCTGCGTCCATGTTCCCGGTAATACATTTTATAATACTACCTAACCCATTTATAAGGCCTCTTTTGGTTCTGATTTTAGGCATTAACATTTGAAGTCTATTCTTTAGATCTAACTACTTAAGGGTAGTAATGTTTGTGGAGTCTCTTATTTCTTCTACTTTACTTAAACTGAGTAATGATTCTGTTAACTTGTTTATTGTTAATTCGTAAGTTTCGAGTCGTATAATGTGGAATAGGCTGTTGTGTCCAGGTACTGTTCTAGCTTGTCCGATTCTCATCGTCAATGTTTTGTGTCCCGTCAGGTCTCGTACTTCTAGTTTCTGTCCGGTCACGGTCATTAACCTGAATTTCTTTCTTTTTCTTTAACCAGCTTTTATGTATTTTCTTATTATCTATAGTTACTACTGTTACTTTCTTGTTCTTTTTAATTCTATGTTTACTAAACCTTTTCGTTAATTTATTTCGTCTACACTCCTTTCTATGAACTATAGTACCTATTTCTAAATCTTTTGGTTCTTCTCTATTTACGATGAACTTTCTTATATTAGCTTCAACTTTCTCTTCTAATAAGTTCTTTATTTCTGGAAATAGTTTTTCTTGAAATTCAATTAATTTTTTAAGGTATTCATGTTCATTAGTATATTCTACGTTCTTATTAAATCTATATGTTCTCCCGGAAAATAACTCGAAGGGAGTTAATTTAGTTACAGAATGGATAGAATTATTGTAAGTAGTTATAGCTTCGTTAATAATATCATCGTGTTCTTTTTCGCTACTTTTATCGCGTATTATTCTATAAATTTCAGTTAAAGTAGAATGGAAACGTTCTACCGGTCCATTCCTGCTTGTTTGTTGGAATGAGGTTATATGATGATGGATCTTATACTGTTTGCAAAAATCTGCAAAGAGGGTGGAAGTAAATTCTGACCTTTGGTCGGAGACGATCTTACGAGGAATGCCGTGAAGGCTTATATAATGTTGATGGGCTTGTACCATCGTTACACTGGTTCTAGCGGGGACCGTATATGCGGATGCAAATTTGGAGAACTTGTCTAATATTGTTAAAACTTGTTTTGTATTAATACTATATATGCCTATATACTACATATATGTAATATATCTAAAGGTTTAATAGGCGTTTCTGGAATTTCGTATATGATTTTAGGTGGATTCCTATCATATTTCAATGTGTGGCACTTCTCACAATTATTTATTATTTTTGTTATCCGCTGTTTCATTAGCGGGAAATAATATTGTCTCTTGAGGTGTAGCAGAGTTTCATTAATGCCTCTATGGTTGCTTTGAGAATGATAATCAGAGATTATTTGATCTTGTCGATCCTCTTCGATGACGTCTTCAACCAATTCCGTACATCGTAGTAATTTGAAGCTTTTATTTCTTGAAAAGTATTTCGAGTATACATCTTGGACGAGTTTGAAGGTATTATCATCGGTAAGCACTGCAGTGACTTTATTACATTTAAGGTATTTTTTGAAAATGCTTATGATAATTTGTTCCGAGTATTCAGGTAAATGAACTGTACGACGTTGTTTATTCCTAAAAAGTGTATGAAGAGAAATGGGGGGTATTCCTCAAGTTTGAGCCTCCATCTTACCAACTTGGAGTTTGGTTCTTTGAGGTTCATAAGCCATAGAAGAGGCTTGTGGTCTGTGACTATGGTAAATTTACGTCCAAATAAATATGGGCGGAAGTATTTTGTTGACCACACAATGGCAAGCAGTTCTTTCTCTATGGTAGAGTAGTTGATTTCTACTGGCGTAACATATGGGTCTGTCACTGCCGATTGGGCCTTGCGATAGAACTGCGCCGATCGCATAATTGCTGGCGTCGGTGGTTAAAATAAAGGGCTTGGCAAAATCAGGATATTGCAGGATGGGGTCATTCATAAGAAGTTCCCTGCATAATTGAAATGCTTTTCTGTAGCGATCGTTTAGATCTATTTTCTTACCCTTTTTTAAACATTCCGTTAGCGGTTTTGTAAGCTGGGCGAAGTCTTTGATAAACTTCCTATAGTATCCAAGGAGTCCTAGAAATGACTTTATCTCCTTTGGAGTCTTAGGGATTGGGAAGTTTCTTATAGCCTCAATTTTTTGGGGATTAGGTTTTACTCCCTTTGTAGTTACTATGTGCCCAAGGAATGCGATTTCCTTTTGGAGAAACTCGCATTTGTCCAGTTGGACTTTGAAATTGGCTTCTCTTAGCTTGCGAAAGACTGCTGATAAATTTTCAAGGTGTTCTTGCAATGACGTAGAAAAGATGATTATATCATCAAGATATACTAAGCAAATTTTCCCTATAAGTTCTTTCAGAACACTATCCATAACGCGTTGGAAAGTGGCAGGTGCGTTTTTGAGTCCGAAGGGCATTCTTACGTATTCATAGTGCCCTCCTTCGACTGTGAATCCAGTCTTTGGGATATCTTCTGGGTTCATTTCTATCTGATGAAACCCACTAACGAGATCTAAGGTTGTGAAATATAAGCATTTACCCAGTTTATCCAATATTTCTGTAATATTGGGTAACGGATATTTATCATCAATGGTCCATTCATTTAGCTTCCGGTAATCAATTACCATTCGCCATTTTTGTTTTCCGCTGGCATCGAGTTTTTTCGGAACTATCCACACGGGAGAGCTCCATGGGGAATAACTGTGGCGGATAACGCCTTGCTCAAAAAGATCTTCTATTTGCCTTCGTACCTCGGTCTTGTGTACGTAAGGGTAACGATAAGACTTAGTATAAATGGGAACATCATCATTGGTTTTGATGCAGTGTTTTATTTTATTAGTGAACGTTAAGGTGTCACCATCTTTAAGGAAAACGTCTTCAAAATTTCTGCATACTTGCACAAGTTTCCTTTTTTCTTCGGTGTTTAAATGTGAAATTCTAAGCAATTTCCTTATGTCTATGTCGGTATCTTCCATGACATATTCGCTTTCTACACTAGAATGATTGAGTTCTATATAATCATTTGAATTAAGGGACATAACTTTAAGTGGTTGTTCTACCAACAATGTTTGTTCGGCTTCGGATTCGTTAACTATCTCCATCAGGCTGTACCATTCCTTAGATAGGTAGAGTCCTTCTGAGATGAATAAATTGGGGGATACTTCAATACTTCTGCAATAGATATTTCCATCTTCTATATCAACTGGTAGTTTTACTACTACTTTCGACATAGGCGGAATTGTATATTTTGGGGACATTAAATTTGGCTTGACAAACAACGGGATTTCCGAATTTTTGGTTACAAGTTTTTGGTTTTCTAAATCTACTTTGGCACCAAGGGGTGTTAAAGAATCTAAACCTAAAAGGCCATCAAAATAGTTGTGGAACTTGAAAACTAGGAATCGTGTTTTACCAGGTAGGTTAAACTCGATGAAGTTCGGTAGTATTACCTCGTGCTCTAATTTGTATTTGTCTTTCATTGTTATGATTATTCTAGGACTTGTGGTTACTATGCTGTTAGGGTCTACGAACTCAGGGTTAATAAATGACGAAGAGGAGCCAGTATCAACTAAGAATTTGAGGGGCCTCCCATAAGGTGATGAGACATTCATATAAAGTAGACGATCACCATGCTTGTTTACGTCTAGGTATCCGATTGATGGTTCGAGGCGGATTCTGGAAAATTTACATCGGCTATGTTAGCTTCTTCTTCCGGACCAAGTTTTGCCTCTGGTGGGTACCCAGTATAATTATCAGGGTGTTGGTTATAGAACCTATCAAGGTTTGAATAATGATAATCATTAGTATAATAGTTGTCATACTCGTAGCTTTGTTCGGTTTGTGGATTCTCTTCCGATACAGCAAAGAATTCTTTGTTAACGAAGTTTGGTTGGGGATTACGAATATTGGTATTACCTGAGCTAGTGTCCATCGGCTCTGCTTTAGGCAATTGAGATCGATATTGCTGATTTTGTCCAAAGACGTTTGAATTAAAAGGTCTATGTTGTGGAAGAAATTGCCTTTGCTGTTGTGAGAAAGGTCGTTTCCTAGTTTGTTGAGAAAAAGGTCTTTGTTGCGGAGAAAAGAAATGCTGCTGTACAGGGGCTCTTTGTTGTGGTACAAATGGTCTCTGATGTGAAAAGGGTTGATGTGTTCGAAAGGGTGGTCTATTCTGATAATTTGCTCGGAATAATGGAGGACTAAATTTCCTTTTATGCAACTCCATTCTAATAGAGTGCCATACATGTTAAGGACTTTGTTGCTTTGAATTGCTCGAATAAGAATGCGACCGTATATTGTTCCGTTTGCTTCACTAACGAGGAACAAAATTTCCTCTACATTGCGGATAAAATCATGTAGGAGTTGGGGGTTTCCGTCAAAACTTGGTAGATCTTATCGGGAATTTTTAGCGTTTTAAACACTCCATTGGCCATATTTGATATCGCGTTATTATCGTTTGAGGTACTGGAATTATGTGCCTGAGGTGGACTAACACCGGAGTTGGGCAAATCTGTATTATTTGGCATATTTGAAAATTCACTTAACCCTTACTCACTCGCATTGGGCGCAACCCCAATGGGATTTTTTTAGCAATACTTGGCACTACTGCAAGTCTGGGCTTAGGCGCTTCTTCAAACCTCATTTATTTAGCTAATTTAATTACTTATTTACTCCTTTTTTTAAATAAATAAAAATATTTCATTATATTTATAATTCTTAAAGCACTGTTCATTTATTTACCTAATTTATTGTTAAAAAACGGATGGGGTACAAAATACCCCGCGCGAGTAACTACGGTAAGAAGTAGGGCGCGAGTGATTAAGGGTTAAATCACTTGTATTACCCGATTCAAAATAATTATCTTTAACTTCACTTAAATTTTCTTCAAAATTTTCTATTCTATCCTCTAATTCGCTTAAATTTTCCCTGATACCAAGACTAAACAAATTATTTAATCTAAGACTTTTATGTTATAAGGCAAGGTTCTCGATTTACCTTGCTTCTTTTCTTTACTCATTAAATTTTCAAAAACACAAAAAAAATCTCCTCTTTTGTTTACTCTATTTAAGTCTCAATTCTTTTGCTTTTTATGCACTTAATTAATTTACTGAATAAACTTGAGAAATTCTCCTTTATTTATTATATATTTATTTAAATTGTATTTAGTTGTGATTCACTCAATAAGATAAAAAAAAATTCTCCTTTAATATATTTGTTTAAATTGTCAATTCACTCAATGAAATATAAAAATTCTCCTTTTAGTCCAAGAGCTAGTGACAGATTTGCAAAGTGATTTTGCAGAGGATGGGCCTTTGATATATGTTAGATTACGTAAGCACAACTGATTAAGACTAATCGCCAATTTGAGTCTACTTAAGTTTTAATTTTATGACCTTTTGAACTTGTAGATTTTTTGACCATGAAAAAAGTGATATTGCAGAGGATGGGACTTGGTATATAGGTAAATTGGGTTGCTCCCACCTCATATTCCGATTGCCATCTCGTTTGGAGGTTAGGTTTGAATTTTGGGAATTTTTGAAAATGTCGGTTTGGTCCAGTTGAACAAAGTGATATTGCAGAGGATGGGATTTGGTATAATGGTGAGATAGACCACCAATAGCCCAAATTCGGGTGCCCATCTCATATGTAATCAAGGTTTCCATTTTGGCGGCTTTTGATTTTGTAGCCATTTTGGGTATGACCCAAGTGATTTTGAAGAATCCAAAATTTGGACCATAGGTTCTTGGTATCTACAAAATGATACATTTTCAATCCCATCTCCTTTCCATTAATATTTTCAGTTAAATTGAGAAAAATTGGTTGATTGACGTCAGAGCAAAATTCTAATGAAGTCCCCTAACTAAATATTAACTCCTAAACTAATTATCGCAGGCCAACGTTATTAGATTCATATTTTAGTTAAATGTGTATTATTTTATTTAGCATAAAGAGCAAAAACTTCAGTGATTTCGCTTATAAGATATGTATATTAGGTTCAAAATATGAGCAAAATGCTAAAATATTAGGATTTTCCTCACGCTTTTAACTAAATACCTTCTTAACGGAATTCTTTTCTTAATATCAAATAAAATAATACACATTTATCTAAAATATGAACCTAATATGTTGGTCTACGTTAATTAGTTTAGGAGTTATTCAAGTTTAAGTAGATTTTAAAAAATATATGAGTAAAAATTTCTCAAATGTATCACTAAAAACCGAAGACTCATAATTTATAATGAATTTATGCTTAATCGGTAGGTTATTATGCACACAATCAGGCCACGAAATAGTTTTGTAAAAAAAATTAACAAAGTTATAAACAAATTAATTTTAAGAGCATTTTTATTTTGAAAATTTTCTGTAACCAGCCGAATTAATATTGTCGCATAAACATTTGTAATTTAATAAAATTGTTAGACTACATCAAAATTTCTATTTAACAATGACATGTGTTTTTTTTTGTTGCGTTTTTGCATACAAAACAAATAGCAGTCGACGGCGCGGTGTGCAAACATGGCGTTGCATGGTTTTCCTTGCAATGAAAAGTCGCTATAACTTTGTTGAGAAAAGTGGCACGTGAGTTTTTTCAACGGATTATGATTCTGCATTTAATTTCCTATTGAAACATATTTTTTTTTAATTTTTACCTAGCGAAGAACACCTTTTTTTTTTCATTTTACATATTCTTTTGTTATTAACAATTATGAAATATTCACTTTTTTTATACTTTTTTCAATTATTCCTAAAATTCAATCTTTCATCTAAGCAACGACGTTGTGATGAGCAAACAATATTAATTCAGCTGGTTACAAAAAATTTTCAAAATAAAAATGATCTCAAAATTAATTTGTTTATAATTTTTTTTTACAAAACTATTTCGTGGCATGATTGTGTGCATAATAACCTACCGATTAAGCATAAATTCATTATAAATTATGAGTCTTCGGTTTTTAGTGATACATTTGAGAAATTTTTACTCATATGTTTTTCTTTCGTAAACACCCTGTATCTAGTGGGTAGTGGGGATAGGTTCCTCTCTAGAGCTTTTTTTTCTCCAAATACATCCAATCACCCCTAAAAATATTAGCCACGTTGTCCAACAGAGAATTTATTGAACGTCTGAAGACCCATACAACTTGCGGATTAGGCGGTATAGTACATTCAAAACGCGGGGGGGGGGGAGTGTTCCAAAATAACACCGTTAAGAAAATCGAACCCTAACGGTTTTTGGGGTCGCTGATCACGAAAATCGAGGTCCCGCGGTCCCAAAATTAGGGCGTCACCCCTAAAAATGCAAAAAACACCCCTTTTTAGGGGGGTTTCGCGATTATTTCAGTAATAATGAAAACTAATGCGATGAAATGCACTTTTTTAAATATTTATTTGCGAAGGTGGTTGATTTACACTAAATTAAGGCGAACTTTATGGTAGGGGGTACTCCTAAAGGGTTGAAATTACCCCTAAATTGGCGAAAAATGGCAAAAATTGTAAACGTTTTTTTTTTTCAAGTTTATGCTTAAAATTCGATTGTGGGCGCACTGTCAGGCAAAAATAAATTATTTTCAACCCTTAAGAGGTTAAAACTACCCCTGCTATAATAAAAACAACTTAATATAAAAAATTGCAAAATTTTTTTTTGCTTTTTGTTTGAAATTTGGTTCAAAAGGTATTATCAGCAAAATTCATTTTTTCAACTCTTAAGGGGATAAAACTACCCCCACATTAAAATTGTAATTGGAACAAATTGAAATTTATTGGTTTGCATTAAAATTTTATATTTGATGAAATATTATTAAAACATTTGGAAAATTTTTAACCCTCTTTAAGGAGTTAAACCTTAGGGGTAAATTGAAAAAAAAAATTTTCTTTTCGCAGATTGCAATTTAAATTATTTTAATGAATTGTTTGAATAAAAATTCTCTTTATTAGCAAATATAAATTGATATATGCACATGTGTGTATGTTACGATGTGATACGTACGTATCTGTACATGTGTGTATGTACGATGCGGGACCTCGATTTTCGTGATCAGCCACCCCAAAAACCTTCAGGGTTTGATTTTCTTAACGGTGTTATTTTGGAACACCCCCCCCCTCTCTTAATATTTAAAGAACTATATTGTAGGAGTAATTTTAACCCCTTAAGGGTTGAAAATAATTTATTTTTGTCTGACAGTACACCCACAATCGAATTTGAAGCATAAACTTGAAGAACATTTTTTTTACAATTTTTGCCATTTTTCGCCAATTTAGGGGTAGTTTCAACCCTTTAGGAGTACCCCCTACCATTAAGTTCGCCTTAATTTAGTATAAATCAACCACCTTCGCAAATAAATATTAAAATAAAAAAAAGAAAAAAAAAATTTTAAGGAACTCTTTCCTTTACCTTAATATATTGATCAGTTGTGAACACCAAATTAATATAAATACTAAAAAAATCGACTTAAAGGTAAAAAATAAGAAGATTTTAAACAATATAAACTTTTAAATCAAAATGGAAAAAATCTCACACATTCCTTAAAGAAAAGCGTGGGGTGCGTTTTTATGAAACAAAAGGCTCAATTAGTGAAAATTCGTAGCTGTCTGAAATGTTAAAATGTACTCACGGCAGTCATGTTTTTTTAAGTTCAGGTTGGTATGGTACAATGTAAATACAAAAGTCGCATGCCATATTATCCTACAAGAGAAATTAGGTAAACAGGTGAATGTTCAGGTATTGTTTTGGGTCGAAAATTCGGCCTTCCAGGAATGGCAATAAAAAAACGAGTACCTGTTTTTTATGATGGGTTAAAAAGAAGTCTATGAATAGGATATTTAAAACAAGGTTCTGCCAATTATTGTAACGGTACACTTTAAAGGAAGCTAGAGTATTTCATTCAACACTTTAGTCTTGAAGAAGGCTTTGAATGATCGAGTTTTGTTTCGTAACGAAGTGATTTTGTGACGAAGCAGTTTAACCTTGGTTATAGAAAAAAAAAATTGTTTTAATTGATTTGGTGATTTAGCGTGAATTTATTGAGATAATTTTGAATTTTATTTTTTTTCCCAATCTGTGATTTTTTAAATTAAAGTGGAAATTTATAAGTGTAAATAAGAGATATCTGTGAAAATTCGAGTAGGCGTTGCAAGGCACGCGGGTTTTTGCTAGTTTAATATATAAAACTTGATTTTACGATTTTCCAACTTCAACTGGAGATGGCATGGGTTTCTACAAATAGGAAAGAGATGGGCAAGTGGAGAAGTATTATATATGTATGTCATAACGAATCCTAATGTTCAAATCCCATCTCCTGCAAAATCACTTGGGTCATACCCAAAATGGCTACAATATCAAAAGCCGCCAAAATGGAAACCTTGATTACATATGAGATGGGCACCCGAATTTGGGCTATTGATGGTCTATCTCACCATTATACCAAATCCCATCCTCTGCAATATCACTTTGTTCAACTGGACCAAACCGACATTTTCAAAAATTCTCAAAATTCAAACCTAACCTCCAAACGAGATGGCAATCGGAATATGAGGTGGGAGCAACCCAATTTACCTATATACCAAGTCCCATCCTCTGCAATATCACTTTTTTCATGGTCAAAAAATCTACAAGTTCAAAAGGTCATTAAATTAAAACTTAAGTAGACTCGAATTGGCGATTAGTCTTAATCAGTAGTGCTTTACGTAATCTAACATATATCAAAGGCCCATCCTCTGCAAAATCACTTTGCAAATCTGTCACTAGCTCTTGGACTATTTATTTGATATATATTTGTTTAAATAATTCACTCAATAAAAATTCAAATATTTTTCTTTATTTAAATTAAACTGCTAAAGACTCGGGACGCATTGCTCGTATTGTTGAGCCTAAGGGTTCTCGTAATCTTGTTAAAAATGCGTTAAGACACATTTCCCTGAAAAGCTTTTCTTTTGCTGTAATTAGGTTTGTTTGAGTTTCGTGAATTTGCAAATGATTGAACATGGCAGCTTGAATCTCGATAATTTGACTGTAAAATTTTTCTATGTTTTAGTGTATGTAGATCACGAATGAGAGAGGTTTCATTCCTCTTATCGGAATAATGGAGGACTAAATTTCCTTTTATGCAACTCCATTATAATAGACTGCCATACATGTTAAGGACTTTGTTGCTTTGAATTGCTCGAATAAGAATGCGACCGTATATTGTTCCGTTTGCTTCACTAACGAGGAACAAAATTTCCTCTACATTGCGGATAAAATCATGTAGGAGTTGGGGGTTTCCGTCAAAACTTGGTAGATCTTATCGGGAATTCTTAGCGTTTTAAACACTCCATTGGCCATATTTGATATCGCGTTATTATCGTTTGAGGTACTGGAATTATGTGCCTGAGGTGGACTAACACCGGAGTTGGGCAAATCTGTATTATTTGGCATATTTGAAAATTCACTTAACCCTTACTCACTCGCATTGGGCGCAACCCCAATGGGATTTTTTTAGCAATACCTGGCACTACTGCAAGTCTGGGCTTAGGCGCTTCTTCAAACCTCATTTATTTAGCTAATTTAATTACTTATTTACTCCTTTTTTTTAAATAAATAAAAATATTTCATTATATTTATAATTCTTAAAGCACTGTTCATTTATTTACCTAATTTATTGTTAAAAAACGGATGGGGTACAAAATACCCCGCGCGAGTAACTACGGTAAGAAGTAGGGCGCGAGTGATTAAGGGTTAAATCACTTGTATTACCCGATTCAAAATAATTATCTTTAACTTCACTTAAATTTTCTTCAAAATTTTCTATTCTATCTGTTAAATATTTAAGCTTAGCCATATGTAGAAATAAATATTCGCACATAAAAATAATTTTATTGCACATATTTTCAATTTGCACATTCTGCACATTTTTGCAATTGCCAATTTTTTACCTGCACGAGCTCGATGTAATATGATCGGGTCAATAATATTTTCATGTATTTTGATGAGTAAACCAATTTTGCCTACTTTTGATTTTATGTAGTTTAATATATCGATAATGTAAGTAGCTTAAGAATTTTTGATATAAATATCGGAATTCATAAATTAAATTTATTCTAGTCAAGAAGCTTGAGCGTTTTACTTCGTTAAAACCATTAACAAACCTTTACTCCTGTTGAATTAGTTTATGTGCTGATTCAACCAACAATTCTGTAGTCACGGTGTAACACCTAGATTACCGATACAGTTAAGGCAAAGAGCCTTACCTTAAACATTTGGAGGCCCCGGCGAGATTCAAGTGAAACACTTGAAGCCCGTCATTTGCAACTAAATCTTTATAAACATTGCGTGTTTTGATCGTACATAGAAATGCCACTCTCTCTAGACGAGTTGTTTGCAAGGCAGGAAACCAGTGGACAGGCTCTGCAAATCATCATCCGGAACTACAAGAAGGATGGCACGAAGCGGAAGGACCATCTATATTACCAGAGACGATTGAACCAGCTGGAAGAGGAATGGAGCCGCTTCCAAGACACCGATACCACCATTAGGCAGCAACCAGATCTGCCTATGTCGCATGAATATTTCGCGACCAATTATTATGGAACCATAAAAGATGTTTTTCTGAAATACCAGGAATATTTCCGCCAGAAAATTGCCTCTGCTAATGAAGCAGACAATTTCGAAGAAGAAGATGACCACAACTCAGACAACGACGACGTTGTTTCCATTGCCCAGGGGGCCCAACCCAAACGAATGCCGCCAACAAAAGAAATTAATCCAATACCGCCAAAGGTTCAGACCACCGAGGGTCACAGTTCCAAGTTTGTGGAGCATAAATTACCAGAAATTGCCACCAGTTCCGAGCTAAGCAAGCTGATGCGGAAACAATCCAGCATAATCGAGTCCTTGTGCCGTCATCTGCGCAAGATTGATTATGCTATAACCAACCGACCATACTACGACGTCGCGATGCAAACCATAAATCGCTATTGGTCACAAATCGAGGAACTTCACCATCAACTCTGGGAATCATCTTCCGATCCAACCAGCCAAGGATATGATATCGAAGCCTATATTCAACTAGAAGAACAGGTCCAGGATGCAATGGTTCAGCTTACCACCAAGGGGAAAAAGGAATCGTCCAATCCAGAAGCATCGACAAATTACAACAAATTGAAGCTACCCAAAATTACTATCCCGAAGTTTGATGGAAACTACCTTACCTGGGGACAGTTTTACGACCTCTTCAGCCAAATGGTCGACAAGGAAGAAATGGCACCATGTCAGAAGATGTGGTACTTAAAAACCAATGTGAGTGGCGAGGCCGAGAAGCTCATCAGGCATTTCACAATATCAGACGAGAATTACGAGTCAGCCTGGCAGACCCTGAAGGATCGTTACCAGAATACCAGACTTTTAACAGCGGCACTTATAAATAGACTGCTGTCACAACCAACTTGCCCAGCAGATCACAGCTCTTCGATCTCCATTAAGGCTTTGCACGACACGACCAAAGAATGCCTTCAGGGATTGGAGAATCTGGGTGTTCCCACTACCAATTGGGACCCCTTATTGCTGCACATATTAATAAGAAAGTTAGATAGAGCTAGCCACACCTTATACGAACAAGGATTAGCGAATCCTCGGGAGCTGCAAGGTGTTAAAGAGTTTTTAAGATTCCTAGAAACCCGGTTTCAATCATTAGAAGCACTAGGAACTAAAGCTAGAAGCGGCGATGATAATCAAAGGAAACTCAATACTGCTAGATCAACGACATCCATTGTGTCATCCAAGGCGAACTGCGTATGTTGTAAGAAAGGAGCCCATCCCCTCTACTTCTGCGCAAGCTTCTTACGATTGGCGACGCATCAACGACTAAATCAAATTCAACGGCATAAGTTATGCATCAACTGTCTTCGTCCTGGTCACGACTCTTCTGCATGTACTCTCAGAGGCTGCTCCAAGTGTGACCAAAAACATAATACACTGTTACATACCAGCGGCTCCACCAAATCCACCGCAACAGCAACTACCAACCCGAACCACCAATCTCCACCGCGAGAATCATCAACCACAATAAACAAGCAGACGGATGCCACAACGCTCACAACATTTAAAGATTCCAGTGAAAAAAGGAGTTATGTTCTATTAAGCACAGCTGTAGTTCGATTAGAAGCCGGAAACGGTAAAAGCGTTGAATGCCGCGCCATATTAGACTCGGGATCCCAGATGAATTTTCTCTCCGAAAGATTAATGAAGAAACTCGGAGTGAAACCAGTCATAGACTCGATGATAATACACGGTATATTCAACGTAAAGCAAGAAGCTCACCAAAGAGTCAGTCTGCAACTACAGTCAACCTTGAATGATTTCTCTACCAGACTGGAGGCCTTTGTCACCCCTCAGATCATAACACCTCAACCATCCCAGTTTATCGATACCTCCAACTGGCCAATTCCACAGAATATACAGCTGGCTGATCCCAAGTTCAACCAGCCCAATAGAATTGACTTGTTATTGGGTGCCGAATTTTCCCATCATTTATTATCAGATGGACAAATAAAGATGTCCGAGGATCTACCCCTACTCCAAAACACAGTCTTCGGTTGGATATTAGCGGGAAAAATAAGAAATATTGATCTCACTACAGCGGCATGTGGCATCTGCAGCGAAGAAGAGCAGGTCAATCAAGCTATTGAGAAGTTCTGGAAACTGGAAGAAGCGGAGGAAACTATGCCACAATTGACGGCTGAGCAAGCAAAATGCGAAATGTTCTTCAATCAAACAGTACGTCGAAACCACGATGGCCGATTTATCGTCAGCTTACCATTTGCAGAGGACCCAGGAAGGTTAGGCGAATCTCGGGACATTGCTTTTAGACGCTTCTTGGCACTAGAAAGAAGACTATCTAAGAACCCAGAATTGAGGAAACTCTATGTTGAGTTTATGCAAGAGTACCGTACACTTGGGCACATGACGGAAGTCCAACTAAATAACGTTCAAATTCCAAGTTATTTCATACCGCACCATAGTGTACTAAAGCCAGAAAGTACCAGCACTAAACTGAGAGTGGTTTTTGACGCTTCCGCAAAAACGTCCTCCAACATATCACTTAATGATATTCTACAAACAGGACCCACCATACAGGATGATTTGTTCTCTCTTCTACTCCGCTTCAGAATGCCTCGGTATGTTTTCACTGCCGATATACAAAAAATGTATCGCCAGATATTGATCGACGAGAAGGATCGAAATTATCAACTTATTCTGTGGCGTGACGACCCAAAGGAAACTCTAAGGTGCTATCAACTCTGCACAGTTACTTACGGCACAACAACGGCTCCGTACTTGGCGACGAAGTGCTTACAAAGGTTAGCCCAAGAAGGAAGCTCACAATATCCACTAGGATCTGCTGTACTCCAGAACGAATTTTATATGGACGACGTTATGACCGGTTCGGACAGTTTGGTCACCGCTTTGGCAACTCAAGAGCAACTAACAAACTTGCTTGTATCAGCAGGCTTCAAACTCAGAAAATGGTGCGCAAATCATTCCCAGTTATTACAAAATATTCCACCTCCAGATCGTGAAATACAAATAAATTTCACCGATGAAACAAAGGACAACATAAAAACTCTGGGACTTACCTGGCTACCCAAATCAGATGAATTTGCTATCAAAACCAATTGGACGGAGCAAGGCCGAGTTACCAAAAGGACAATTGCCTCGGACATAGCTCGGTTGTTCGATCCTCTCGGAATATTGGGACCAGTAATTGTGACTTCCAAAATTTTCCTCCAACAACTTTGGCAGCTGAAGCTAGATTGGGATGCTGCCGTACCGCTGGAAATTAATACGAAGTGGAGCATCTTTCGGGAGAATTTAAAGTGTTTGAAGGATATACACTTTCCACGGCATGTTTTTGCCCATGGAACGCCAAAGAATATCCAACTTCATGCCTTTGCCGATGCTTCAGAGAAGGCATATGGAGCAGCCATCTATGTTCGCTCAGTTATCAAGGATGGACAGATTATTGTACGCCTACTCTGTGCGAAGTCCAGGGTGGCACCAGTAAAACAGGTCACGCTACCTCGATTAGAACTATGCGCTGCAAAACTCGCAGCAGAATTAGTCAACAGAGTTAAAACCAAATTACAACATAAGGATCTAATAACCTATTGTTGGACGGATTCAGAGATAGTATTGGCCTGGATTAACGCTAAATCATCAAATTACCATACCTTCGTGGCCAATCGTATAGCAGTCATACAACAGTATACTATCCCGCAGCAGTGGCGTCACGTAGGTTCCAAGGAAAACCCTGCGGACGTTCTGTCCAGAGGTATAGCTCCTGAACGGTTGTCATCCTGCAACCTGTGGTTCTACGGACCATTTTTCCTACATGGTAAGGAAGAAATATGGCCACCCGCATTCACGCCACGGGGTCAAACAGAGGTAGAGAAAAGGAAAAACGTTGTGACATTAACAACAACCGAACCAAGGACAAGTGTTGCTAATTTATTTGACAACATTGATCACCGAAATTCCTTCCGGCGACTACAACGCATAGGCGCTTACGTAGTAAAATTTATTAGCTATATACACAATCCGACGGAACATCAGAAAAATCTCACATTAACCACCATGGAGCTAGAAGAATCTCTCCAAATTATCATACGCTCCATGCAAGTAGAAGAATTTAAGGATGAAATTCATCAATTAAAACAACAAAAGGAAATTGCGAAAAACAGCCCTACTGTTGGATTAACACCATTTCTAGATCAAAAGGGTATTCTTCGAGTAGGGGGAAGGTTGGAAGCAGCCAACATACCGTATGATGCCAAACACCAGATGCTACTACCATACTCACACCCATGGACGAAACTTCTAATGATCGAACTCCATCAAGAAAATTTGCATACTGGGCCACAATCCCTACTGGCAATTACTAGACAACGCTTTTGGCCAGTAAAGGGAAAATCAATCGCTCGTTCCGTGATCCAGCACTGTGTATACTGCAATAAGGTTAAACCAAGGTTGTTGGGTCAAAGAATGGGCAACTTGCCCCAAGACAGAATTCAGCCAGCTCGTCCTTTCATTAACACCGGCGTTGATTTTTGTGGACCTATCTGGATTCACTACCGACTCCGCGGAAAACAGCCCCAGAAAAGCTACATCGCAGTATTTTGCTGCTTTGCCACCAAAGCCATCCATCTGGAGGTGGTCAGTGACCTCTCAACCGATGCCTTCATTGGTGCATTAAAGCGATTCATTGGGAGAAGAGGAAACTGCCAGAAGATTTATTGTGACAACGCAACCAACTTCGTGGGGGCCCAGGGTAAACTGCAGGAGCTAGAACAAGGCATCTACTCCAAAACTGGAAGCGATCAGACCATTTCAACCTGCCTCAAGAAGGGTATACAATTCAATTTTATACCACCACGATCACCACACTTCGGAGGTCTTTGGGAGGCTGCAGTAAAATCGGCCAAACATCTAATGCAGAAAGGCATCGCATCAGCATCCTTAACCTATGAAGAACTACAAACACTAGTTGTCGAGGTTGAGGCAATCTTGAATTCCAGACCCTTAACTCAACTCTCAGCGGATCCAAATGATTTCAGTGCTCTTACACCTGGGCACTTTCTAATAGGAGAACCAATGACAGCAACCGTGGACCCACACGCAAGTCCAATGAAAGCCAGCCTTCTAACTAGATGGAAATTAGTGTCCCGTATCAAAGAAGAGTTTTGGCAAAGATGGGTGAAAGAGTACTTGAATCAACTGCAACAGCGTTCGAAATGGAAACAGTGCCAAGATAACATTAAAGAAGGTACAATCGTCGTCATTCGGGAGGACAATTTACCAAGCATGAAATGGCCATTGGGTCGGATTCTCAAAACCTTCCCAGGCAATGATGGAAACATTAGAGTAGTAGACGTGAAGACAGCATCAGGAGTATATCGGCGACCAATCCACAAGCTAGCACCATTACCATGTAACGAAGACAACGTAAAGCAGTCTATGGAAGGTGAAACTGAAACTCAAGGAACCAAGAGACCAGGAGAAGATCCCACCCACGCACTCTCCACGACTAGAGAACCGGAAATCCCCAAGAAAAGATCACGACAACCGACTGGCTCATCTTTAATGTCTGTCCTCATGATGTGTTTAGTTTTACCTCTTATACGAGGGCAGCCGGTCAACATCACTTCCTTCAATCCGCAGCCAGGATTGCACTTCGATAGTCTAGGAGTAGTGAACCTGATTTCAACAGAATGGAAAATTATTGTGTACTATGACATGCAACCATATTGGAATGAATTTAGAACTTTGCAACAGGGCATCAAAACATTGCAGCACTTTTGTAAATTAATGGAACCAGACGAGACCTGCCAAGCGGCCATTAGCCACTTCCAACATGTAGCAGATGAGATAAACAATGATAATGTGCTTCTAGAAGAACGGTGGCTCGTAAGATCTAAGCGAGGAGCACTCAATATAGTAGGGAATATAGCAAACTCCCTGTTCGGTGTACTCGACTCGGAGTACGCAGAAAAGATGGCCTCTACAATACAAACTGTCAAGGGAAATGAACAACACCTAATAGCATTATTGAAGAATCAGACGTCTATTATAGATTCAACAATAAACATCATAAAGAAGGACGAAATCGCACTAAAAAATAAGTTCCAAATGCTGGATGACCAATTCTCCAAGATAGTCAATCAGATCCACGTCACAGAAGAGGAAACGTATAGAACAAGGGTGAGCCAAATCTCCAACACAGTAGCAATACAGCTAACATTAATTTCTGCGAATTTACAACGCATACAAGCTGCAATCCTAGACGTTACTGCAGCTGCACACCAAGGCAGTATTAACCCACTCTTACTGTCTCCAGCCCAACTGAAGAATGAGATCGCAAACATCAGAAATAATCTCCCATCCACACTGAGTCTACCAGCCAACCCAGAAGATTTACGGCTATTGTACAAGTTGATGAAGGTTAAGGCTCAAGTAATAAAAAATTATATGATCTTTCAACTAAATCTGCCGCTCGTAAACATAGACCAATTTGAGCTATACAAGGTCATCGCAATCCCGGCACTGATCAACAACACATTCTTAGCAATCCAACCAAATTCTACACATCTAGCTATCAGTCGGCATCGTGACAATTATTATCCTATAACCGAACAGGAATTGTCATCATGTACGACTATTAAGGTCGGAGATTATGTGTGCAAGCAATTACACCCAATCTATCATAAGTCAATGAACAGTCAGTCGTGTGAAATAGACTTCCTAAATAATGTCCAAAGTTTGGAAACCTGTAGGCTCCAAGTCATCAACGATAAGCAAGTATGGGTACAACTAGCTCAAGGCAACGAGTGGATCTTCGCGGTAAGGAAACCATCCCCCGTGAACATAGTCTGTGAAGAAGAGACGTATTCCACCATTCTACAAGGATCCGGAACCTTAAAGATGGAGTCACCATGCACTCTCAAACACGATCTAGTTACCTTACGAGGCCATCAGCTGTATACTAGCAACGTTAGAACATCCTACACCAGTTTTATAAACAACCAGGTTAACCTCTCAATCCCAAATAATCCCCAATGGACTCTGCGAAATAACACAGAATATCAACCACAGTTAGAGGTACTGGAAAGGCTACAAGACAACCTTAATTCCCAGTTAGTCACGGAATTTTCATCTAGAATTGAAGAGAACAAGGTTCATCATATGGCCGTAGGATATTCCGGACTTCTCCTGATTGGAATAATCATCATCATCGCGGGCATCATGATTTACAAATTCCAAAACAGACCGCAACCTAAACCTATACCGGCACCAAGACGCAGACAAAGTTTGGTCTTCGATGTAGACCCCAGTATTTGTTGAACAATGTTCAACGCGGGGAGAATGTTAAATATTTAAGCTTAGCCATATGTAGAAATAAATATTCGCACATAAAAATAATTTTATTGCACATATTTTCAATTTGCACATTCTGCACATTTTTGCAATTGCCAATTTTTTACCTGCACGAGCTCGATGTAATATGATCGGGTCAATAATATTTTCATGTATTTTGATGAGTAAACCAATTTTGCCTACTTTTGATTTTATGTAGTTTAATATATCGATAATGTAAGTAGCTTAAGAATTTTTGATATAAATATCGGAATTCATAAATTAAATTTATTCTAGTCAAGAAGCTTGAGCGTTTTACTTCGTTAAAACCATTAACAAACCTTTACTCCTGTTGAATTAGTTTATGTGCTGATTCAACCAACAATTCTGTAGTCACGGTGTAACACCTAGATTACCGATACAGTTAAGGCAAAGAGCCTTACCTTAAACACTATCCTCTAATTCGCTTAAATTTTCCCTGATACCAAGACTAAACAAATTATTTAATCTAAGACCTTTTATGTTATAAGGCAAGGTTCTCGATTTACCTTGCTTCTTTTCTTTGCTCATTAAATTTTCAAAAACACAAAAAAAATCTCCTCTTTTGTTTACTCTATTTAAGTCTCAATTCTTTTGCTTTTTATGCACTTAATTAATTTACTGAATAAACTTGAGAAATTCTCCTTTATTTATTATATATTTATTTAAATTGTATTTAGTTGTGATTCACTCAATAAGATTATAACCAAAACTTCCTTCATTGTTGAACGTTTTCCGGTATTAAGAGTAGAAACTCGCCGATCCTTTAAATAGTGTGATGAACAGATATTCCCACGATGTCTTCTGGAAAATCCCTCGTAGCAGCTTCAATATTCCCTCGATGTTGCTTTAACTTGGGCTTGCTCACTTTTCACTAATCGCACTTTTTTGTAATGTTTTTCCACACCGATAAACCGTCGATGGGTTTGAAATTAATTACCGATAATCCGTCAATATTATTCCAAAAATATAATTAAGGATCGTTACCGGATCCTACAACGACTGCGCCACTTAAGTTTTGGGTTGAGCCAAAACAGAAAAAAAAATCAGGTGCGGTCATGGGACCCCCGTCAGGAACGAAGTTCCTTACGATTTTTCTACAACTGCGAATGTAACTCCAAATAAAATCTGAATATTTTATTTATTTTTACTTTATACCATTTTTCAAGCAAATAATGTAAAGGATCGAATCAAATCAAAAATTTAATTTAATATTTTAGGAAAATATTCATTATAATATTAACATTCCAAAACTATCCAAAAAAAAAAAAAAATTCAAATTTTATCACCAATTGTAACATAGAAATTATGGGCTTATTTTTTTTTTTTTTTTTATGTGAAAGACTAGAGTCTCAGGGAAGACCCTTTATACTGTCGACAATCTATTTTCTTCATATAGAGTGCAATGTCGAACAGCAGCTCTAGTCGGGGAAGGAAGGAACTGCCACAACCTACCAGGGATATTTTTCCACCTACTTCCAACCATTACTATTGCGACTTTGGCATCGGGGCATCGAGAAACAGCTCGCTGGAGTGTTATGCCTCCTGAAACTAGTTGAATCTCATCAACCAACCGATGACATGCGCTTTGGCGGAGCGGGGAAGGGCTAAGGATGATAACTATAATAAGATGCATATACTTCAGAATCAATTTTGTCCAAGAATCTTGAAAAAACGGCATCAACTGTAGTACAGTATTTCGTTGTGTACTGTGCTGGATCGTTATTCATACTCAAATTAAATGTGTCAGATAAAAAGGATGTGAAGATTTTAAATTTGGCTTTTTCATTGAAGTTAATATTAAAGTCTCCAGCTAATATTAGTGGAAGCTTATGACATAGTAGTTTAGATTCTCTCTCAGTATATTTTAACAGGGATCGATGAATAAATAATGTAATATCCTCAATCTTTTGATTTGGTGATATATAAACAGCTACAATAACTATTTCATGATCGTTTCTTATTTTACAAATCACTGAACAAATGTCTCCAACTGATGAATGTCTAGTACTCAATGCACTCATGTTTGACAAAATAGTTTCCATATTTGGTTGGCAAATGTTGACACTTTCTTTATAGTTTTGGTATATTGCGACCCCACTTGCATGAATACATATTGTCTCGTTTATAATGAGAAATGCAATTGTTTCAGTAAGTAATAGAATATTACAATTTTCAGTAACTGGATCAATGAAATCTAAAATATGATTTTTTAAACTTTGGCAATTAAAAGTTAATACTGAAAGACCTATTTTGTTACAAATCATATCCAAAACCATTTGCGTTCTAGTCTGCAATGTGTTTAAAGATAATCTTTGAAATTCTTGCAGCAATTTCTCTGTTGATCTAGCTTGCTTTCGATTATGATAAAACTTAAATTTCGTTGGATCATCTTGAGGTGTTACAATATATAAATTTTCTATATTTGTTGCACGAGATAACGCAACGTATACAAGTTCTTGGGAATGATCTTTGCTGTACTCGTAAACAATTTCACTGAAAGTTCCACCCTGCGATTTATGTATGCTCATAGCGCAAGCCGCAATTAAAGGTGGTGTTCCACTTATCATACCCTTTCATTTGATACCCATGTCGAGGGAACTGTGAAGAAAATGGTAATCCGCCCTCTTGAGATGGCCGCCATGAATATAAAGACATAGCCTACTGCATTCTACTTATAATGCCCTTTCATTTGATACCCATGTCGAAGGAGTGGTGAAGAAAATGGTAATCCGCCCTTTTGAGATGACCGCCATGGACCAAACGATATATTGAATATACTATATTGCTTATGATGTTCTACTTATCATACTCTTTCATTTGATACCCATCTCGAAGGGTTGTGAAGAAAATGGTAATCCGCCCTCTTGAGATGGCCGCCATGGACCAAATGATAAATTGAGTATGCTATATTGCTTATGGCGTTTCACTAATCATAATCTTTCATTTGATACCCATGTCGAGGGAACTCTGAAGAAAATGGTAATCCGCCCTCTTGAGATGGCCGCCATGGACCAAACGATATATTGAGTACACTATATTCCTTATGGTGTCCCACTTATCATACCCTTTTATTTGATACCCATGTCTCGGGTGTTGTGAAGAAAATAGTAATCCGCCCTCTTGAGATGACCGCCATGAAGATAAAGACATAGCCTACTGCATTTTACTTATAATGCCCTTTCATTTGATACCCATGCCGAGGGGGTTGTGAAGAAAATGGTAATCCGCCCTCTTGAGATGGCCGCCATGGACCAAATGATATATTGAGTATGCTATATTGCTTATGGTGTTTCACTTATCATACTCTTTCATTTGATACCAATGTCGAGGGAACTGTGAAGAAAATGGTAATCCGCCCTCTTGAGATGGCCGCCATGGACCAAACGATATATAGAGTACACTATATTCCTTATGGTGTCCCACTTATCATACCCTTTTATTTGATGCCCATGTCTCGGGTGTTGTGAAGAAAATAGTAATCCGCCCTCTTGAGATGACCGCCATGAAGATAAAGACATAGCCTACTGCATTTTACTTATAATGCCCTTTCATTTGATACCCATGCCGAGGGGTGTAACTGTCTGGAGTGGGTGTGCCATAGCACGAAGTCGGAAAATAAGCACATCTCAATAAAGGATGTGCAAGACTCACCTTACACAAAAAAATAGAGAAAGGGGGCAGAAAGAGGGTGGCTGGGCAGGCTTGACCGCCGAGGGGGATTGCCGAATTTGTAGCATCCGCTGCACCGTTCGTCGGCACGACGTGCGGTGCGCAAACTAGCTCGCCGGATGGGGTGGGGTTCGCGGTACAGGGATGCCGAATGGTGACAGTTCAAACAAAACTAAAGCTCGTGCCTGTATACGAAAATTTAAAAGGAGCGGCAGTGGCGGAGAAACAAACCTACCGAGGCCAACAAGAGGGGGCCAGAAAACCAGGGGAGAGAGATGGTCACCTGTTACACTGCCATTTAGTAAGGGAATTCACAAAAAAAATTATCTGGTTTAAACGGTAAGCACTTACCTTAACGAGGGCATACTACGTCCCGGGGCCTCACCCCTCCATTAGTGCTTCTTAGCCGACCATTTTTCCGGCTTTATTCTTTCGATGGGTTAAGTTTATATTTCTATTCATTTTGTTATTATTTCCTTTTGATTTTATTTATTTATTTTACTTCAGTTTATATTGTTCTATTTATTGAGTTATAATTTCCATTTTGGTTTTATTTATTTATTTTATTTCATTTTAAATTTACGATTTATTTTATTATAATTTCCTTTTTTTTTGATTTTATTTATTTATTTTACTTCAGTTTATATTGTTCTATTTATTGAGTTATAATTTCCATTTTGGCTTTATTTATTTATTTTATTTCATTTTAAATTTACGATTTATTTTATTATAATTTCCTTTTTTTGATTTTATTTATTTATTTTACTTCAGTTTATATTGTTACTATTTGTTGAGTTATAATTTCTATTTTGGTTTTATTTATTTATTTTATTTCATTTTAAATTTACTATTTATTTCGCTATTATTTCCATTTTGGTTTTATTTATTTATTATATTTCATTTTAACGTTACTATTTTAAATCTTATACATCTTTTATATTATTTTAGAGGCTTTCTTTAAAGTTTTTCTTTTTGTTCTTTTTAAATTTTAAAGATTTTTGCTTTATTATCAATTAATATAAACTATTGTTTTTTTTTTCTTAGCTTATTTAAAAACGTTTTTTTGTTGCATTTCATTCTTCATTGATGATGAAATTTCATATTATTATTATTTTATTAATATCATACCAGATTGTTGTTCGTTGCAAGGAGGAACACACGTTTAAATATTACTTTTGGGTCATTGTTTTTTTTTTATTGTTTTTGTTTTGCTGCCCCAAAATAAAATCCAGAAAATTTTCACACTTCCAGATTGCAGATAAATTTTTTTCTCTTGTAAAACCCTGACGTCGGGACAGAAAAAAAACACTTTTCTTCCATGAACACAAATTTGGCACCTTTTTACAAAATACACTTGTATATGCACGAAAACCATCCACAAAGATTTTCTAGATTTTCGCTTCCTATGAACGGAAAAACCGCTTCGCAGAAACAGAACCAACACAAACGGCAACAAGATGGTTTCCGAGCATTTTCATTCTCAACAAAACACGATTTTCCTAATTAATAAGTAGAAAACAACCGATTTCTTTCGGCTTATTAGATAAATTCGATTAAAGTTTTCATTTCCCAGTGATTGTTACTTGGTGTTCGCACTCGCAAAACTCTTCTCCTCCTCTACCGGAGATCTACCATGCGACCACCGACTCCCTTTCTCAAAATCTCGTTTCCCTTCCATCGCCCGATCAGGCTATTTTTGGTAAACGGCAAAGCGAATTCCGTTATCCCGCATTCCTGATGCGTATTCTATTGCATATTTGTTTGTGTGTGCATTTCAAAATTGTGTTGTTGGATATCGTGATCTTTTTTCGAAGTTTTGTAATTTGCTTGTAAGCGTATAATCTCGGGATTTATGGATGTCTGATTTGACGATTGAGGGTGTGTTGGTACGCATTTTTTGGTCTAGGAAGCGGGATGACTGACAATGGGCATGAAAAGAATTGCTCAACGATGAATGCCGGGTTGCCATGTAATATACCGGTCACATTTGTTTTAAGTGGAATTTTTTTTTTTTTTTTTTTTTTGCTAAGCGTTGGTGTTAGGGTGTTTAATATATTATGGTTAGCCAGCGAGAAGAAAAGGAATTTATTTTTGGTGGGCGATGGTGTTAGTGCCTTTATCAATTTTTCTTTGTTATTGGCTTTTGCAGATGGCGACCGTTACAGGGGGTTGTGAAGAAAATGGTAATCCGCCCTCTTGAGATGGCCGCCATGGACCAAATGATATATTGAGTATGCTATATTGCTTAAAGTATTCCACTTATCATACCCTTTCATTTAATAGCCATGTCTCGAGTGTTGTGAAGAAAATAGTAATCCGCCCTCTTGAGATGGCCGTCATGAATATAAAGACATAGCCTACTGCATTCTACTTATAATGCCCTTTCATTTGATACCCATGTCGAGGGAGTGGTGAAGAAAATGGTAATCCGCCCTCTTGAGATGACCGCCATGGACCAAACGATATATTGAATATACTATATTGCTTATGGTGTTCTACTTATCATACTCTTTCATTTGATACCCATCTCGAAGAGGTTGTGAAGAAAATGGTAATCCGCCCTCTTGAGATGGCCGCCATGGACCAAACGATATATTGAGTACACTATGTTTCTTATGGTGTCCCACTTATCATACCCTTTCATTTGATACCCTTGTCTCGGGTGTTGTGAAGAAAATAGTAATCCGCCCTCTTGGGATGACCGCCATGAATATAAAGACATAGCCTACTGCATTCTACTTATAATGCCCTTTCCTTTGATACACATGTCCTGGGGTTGTGAAGAAAATGGTAACCCGCCCTCTTGAGATGACCGCCATGGACCAAACGATATATTGAATATTCTATATTGCTTATGGTGTTCTACTTATCGTACTCTTTGATTTGATACCCATCTCGAAGGGGTTGTGATGAAGATGGTAATCCGCCCTCTTGAGATGGCCGCCATGGCCCAAATGATAAATTGAGTATACTATATTGTTTATGGTGTTCCACTTATCATACTCTTTCATTTGATACCCATGTCGAGGGCACTGTGAAGAAATTGGTAATCCGCCCTCTTGAGATAACCGCCATGGACCAAACGATATATTGAGTATACTATATTGGTTATGGTGTTCTACTTATCATACTCTTTCATTTGATACCCATCTCAAAGGGGTTGTGAAGAAAATGGTAATCGGCCCTCTTAAGATGGCCACTATTGACCAAATGATAGATTGAGTATACTATATTGCTTATGAAGTTCTACTTTTCATAGCCTTTTATTTTGATACCCATGTCTGGGTGTTGTGCAGAAAATGGTAACCCGCCCTCTTGAGATGGCCGCCATGAATATAAAGACATAGCCTATGGCATTCTACTTATAATGCCCTTCATTTGATACCCGTCTCAAGTTGGTTGGGAAGATAATGGTAATCCGCCCTCTTGAGATGACCGCCATGGACCAAACGATATGTTGAATATTCTATATTGCTTATGGTGTTCTACTTATCGTACTCTTTGATTTGATACCCATCTCGAAGGGGTTGTGAAAAAAATGGTAATCCGCCCTCTTGAGAAGGCTGCCATGGACCAAACGATACATTGAGTATACTATATTGCTTATGGTGTTCTACTTATCATACTCTTTCATTTGATACCCATGTCGAGGGGGTTGTGAAGAAAATGGTAATTCACCCGCTGGAGATGTCCGCCATGGGCCAAATGATATTTTGAGTATACTATATTGCTTATGGTGTTCTACTTATCATATCCTTTCATTGGATACCCATGTCGAAGGGGTTGTGAAGAATATTTCAATCCGCCCTCCTGAGCGGCCTCCATGGATCTAAAGGTATGTACTATATTGCATTGTTATGGGAGCTAAAGCTGTGTGCAAAATTTCAGCATGATAGGATACCCGGAAGTATTTGTAAAATCGATTGCAAAATTTGTTCCTTGAAGAAAACAGTAATCCGTCCTCTTGAGACCACGGCCATGAATCTGACGGTATAATTGGTATACCATAGTGCATTGTCATCGGAGCTGAAGCTGTGTGCAAAATTTCAGGGTGATCGGGTAACCAGAAGTATTCAAAAAAAACCGGTGCCCCGAGCCTCGGCGCTTCGCGCTGTGGCGATTATCACGTGACAACTACCATGTTGCTCGTTATCTGTTATTCATTACATGCAATATATAATATACACAATATACATATAATTTTGCAGTATTTTTATTTTTTTATTCGTTCTCAAATGTAACAATGACAGTACCAGCGGGAATTGTAATGGGTAGGTAAGCGAGGTGGTAATGAGATGGACCCATTACCTTTGTGATGAAATCATAGGTTACTTTTACATAGGGATGTCCTAGGGCGGTAAGCACTTACAGTAGGCATTACAGACGAGGACTTATTTCAGAGGCGAAATGTATTATGTGAATACATATGTAGATTACCATGTAAGGCATGCAGAATAAATTACTGGCTACCCTTTTTAGCAATAAAAACAATGCTTTCCGAAAGTACCATTCCATTTTTGCTACATTTGGTAAGGATTTTTCTAGGGGGCCTCGGTAGTCTAGAGGTAAGGCGCATGACTACTATCCCAGAGGTCCCGGGTTCGAATCCCGGTGGTGCCACGGTCCTAGCCTTTCCCAATTTCCCGCCTACATAACTTTCCTTCTTTCTTCTTCCCCCTTTACATTCCTGATTCCTTCTGTCATAGCCTTCCTTAGCCCTTCCCCGCTCCACCAAAGCGCATGTAATCGGTTGGTTGATGAGATTCAACTCGTTTCAGGAGGCATAACACTCCAGCGAGTTGTTTCTCGATGCCCCGATGTCAAAGTCGCGACAGTAATGGTTGGGAGTAGGTGGACTGAAAACTCTCTCTGGTAGGTTGTGACAGCTCCTTCCTTCCCCGACTAGAGCTGCTGTTCGACATTGCACTCTATATGAAGAAAATAGATTGTCGACACAGTATAAAGGGCGTTTCCTGAGACTCTAGTCTTTCACATAAAAAAAAAAAAAAAAAAAAAAACAAGACATTTTTTTGATTTTGTTGCTAATTCTTAGTGGTATAAATTAATCTTATAAAATTGATGAGAACGGAATAAACTCAAGAAGAGAGGCTTCGACAAGCCAAAGACAAATAACAAAAGCACATCACATTTCCAATGAAAGTATTTCACAAGGCATTACCTAGTCGCTTACCTACTCATTACAACGTAAAGACTTCCATTTTCCTAAATTTCCAGTAGAATTTTTCGATTACCAGGTAGGCACTTACACAAATCATTGATGAATTCGTGGGTTACCAGGGTAACCCCTCGCTAGTTTTCCCGCTGGGAGTAATATATAATAAACACAATATAGATACGCGGCACTCATTGCCACTACTACATGTAGCGTAAGCCACGCCCACTCACACGGTTATGCGACACTTTGTCGCTTGTGCATCCCGGCTAACCGTTTTATTAGACGTTGTCACGTCAAAAATCGATTGCAAGATTTGTACCGGACAAACAGACAGACAAGAAAGCATAAGCATCTATCCTCGATAATGACCAATGCAAAAAGTGTGCACGTTCGTCATGCATGACACTTTGCATCATCATTTCTTCCTATAGCTATCGGTGCAAATTGATTCCAATTTCTAAAGAAAAACACTGCATTCTGATTTAATAAATTCACAAATTGCCTACTGGGATCGATACTCGCACGCATACATACACAAAATATCGCATTTTCTTATGTGACGATTTCTCCCAATTCACTCTACCCGCAAGCCGCGTTAAGGAACTTCGTTCCAATAAAGATTTTTAAAAAATAAAATTTATTTCCACTAGACGACAACGATACAAGTTAACGCTTTGAATTATAAACTGTAAGTAATTGCTGAAAGCTTATTAGAATATCTCTAAGGTAAAATTTATTATAACAATTTGCTGATTAAGAAGTTTTCTAAAGAGGGAAATTGGATCGGCGGAAACCGTCCAGACAAATTCTATGGAAATTTAAAGAGCAAAAGTTTAATGGCAATGAAAGAATTATGCTTACGTTATATTTAATGTGGGAACATTACTATAAGGATTATATTTATCTATTTTAATGTGGTAACATAACTCGCGCTTGAATTCGACATCAATGTCAACGCAGTTACTGCGACTTCCAAAAATTTCACTTCCATCCTTTTCAGGATCGTATGAGTCTTGGCGCTCTTTTCATGATTTATTTAACTCCTTAGTACATCAAAATTCATCGCTCTCCGATGCACAAAAATTACATTACCTGACATCTGTGCTAACTGGAGAAGCTGAACAGTTACTCCGCCAATTTCAAATAACGGATGCTAATTATGACAAGGGTTGGTCAGTTTTGCTCAAACGATACAACAACAACAGAGTTTTAGTCAATGCACAACTTAAAATCCTTTTCAATCTTAAGCAAGTATCAAGTGAGTCGGTTAACTCAATTAAAACCCTCATGGATAAATCTAATGAGTGTCCGTGCGAATTAGAAGCCTTAGGAGTTAACACGTTGAATTGGGACCCTCTTCTTATTCATCTAATCGTGAAAAACCTGCCTTCTGAGACTCTTCGGATGTGGGAAATAGAACTTGATGGTGCCTCAACCTTACCAACCTTCGAAAGACTCAAGCAATTTCTTGAGAAACGGTGTAGTGACCGCGTAAAGTTTAATTACCAAACTTTACGCAATGTCACACAACAACTTCCGACACGATCAAAACGATCAGTCGGAACACTCCATCGATCGCCGAACG
Source organism: Thereva unica (assembly GCA_949987705.1). NCBI lineage: Eukaryota > Metazoa > Arthropoda > Insecta > Diptera > Therevidae > Thereva > Thereva unica. Next base: position 155,706,095 of record OX465281.1, on the reverse strand, counting down.
CAAAGTTCAGTGATCTTGCCGTGTTCCGTTCCGTCCCCATCGTGTTATCGATCGAACCAATTTCCGGCATCTCTCGCTACTTACGCCCTCGTGTCCTGACACAGTAGTCGGTTCGACCCAAAAAGAGAATATAAATCTATATATATATACAGTATCAATTTTATCATAAATAACAATATAATAAGTGACAACAATTAAAAACAGTGTTCTTTATACGTAATATATAATAATAATAATTATAATAAGAACAAGTGCTTTTTAATTATCATCACCTCATGGTGTAACGGTGAACAACATTGGTGACTCCGATCGCGAAACACGCGGAAAAAAATAGTGCACAAACAAAAATCCAAGTGAAACAATTAGAGCAAAAAAAAAACAATTTATTTTTCTCTACTACCATTGGCCCTCTTCATTTATTTGGATGCGCCATCGACGTAATCATCGAAGAATATTTAGCCGCTTAACGCAACAACATATGCAAAAAAAACCAGGAAACAGGAATAAATAACAGATAATTTTCTTTTTTCTTAAAAATATTATAAATATAGGTTTTTGCATATCATTGCAGAGAATAAGTGAACTAAATTCATTGAACTTATATTAGTAAACCCATATATATATACAAACATTAGGAAGGTATCTCGCAAGGCTTACATATAATAACATTAACAGTGATACGAACACAAATCAACATAATTTAACATTAAAAAATAAAGGTTGACATTGAACATAGTTTCTATAGTGAGAAATTTCAAGGGCAATTTCAATTTCAATTACCGCTAGATAAGACACGGAATATAAAATCGTGACGTAGATGTAAAGTCATTACATTGACTTGTGTACAAAGAAGCTTTGTAATCTGCACAAAAGAAATCTGCTGTTTGCTGTCAAAATAATTCTTATATCGCATCGTACTTGGAAAAGTACAAAGAGGTCCAGAATATATTGAAGGAGAGCGAACACCAGATTTGGTCTATTTAAAATACATTTGTTTTAAATAAAATCGCAGAGGCGTTCTACTATGATATAAATTTTCGATTAAATTTTCTAATAACTAAGAATTAATTGTACTGTATTGCAAAGAAATTCATAGTACTTCACTATCTTGTTTACATAGTATATAAATATTATTACATTTATTTTTTTTATACATATATATATATACAAATTACATTTATCTTATTTACATATACATATCACTATATTTACTACATTTTTTATATACAAATTACTATATTACATTTATCTTGGTTACATATATATATTACTATATTTACTATTTTTCTTTATATACAAATTACTTTATTACATTCATCTTGTTTACACATAAATATTATTACATTTGCTATATTTTTTCTCACATACAAAGCACTATATTACATACTACTATATTATATTTACCACTTTTCATATATATATACCTTTTATACATACATACAAAATACATATTCCCATATATGTACGTACGATATATATACATATAGTAGTTGCAATTTATTTTCTTCCATTTAAAAAAAAGGAGGTTATATTACTACCATAGGTCAGTGTTGCCAACCGGAGGGAAATTTCCCGTTTTGCGGGAGTTTTCAACGCAAAAAGGGAAAAAGTTAACTTAAAACGGGAATTTTTTAATTTAGTTATCCTGTTTAAAAACTTTTAAAAATTAATTAAAGCATGTTTCATAAATATGCAGAGGCTTTGCTAAAAGATTCTAATAAAATTTAACATATTTCTATATTTGTCTAAATAACAGCCACATGCGCTTGGCTTTATCCGATAGGGAACGTATTTCGGGGAATCCCCTTCAAAATCGGAGCAGCCAAATAATTACGGCGAATTTCCGGGAATCAGTCGAAGGTCGAAAGTCGAAGCAAGAAATTATTTCTTAATTAGTATTATAGTATTGGAGTCGAGCTTGGAGCAGTGCGTCGGGAGTTGCAATTTATGCATTGGGCCATTTTTTAAATCGAAATTTAATAATTAAAAACATGGGCGACAATAGTGATAGTAGTGACAGTGAATCTGAGAGTAGTCGGCAAGCGAAAAAAATTAAAATAAGTGAACGAAAAGTCAAAAAATTTAACGTTAAGTGGTTGGAAGATCCCGGGTTTAAAATGTGGCTTAAGGGGTTGCTCTGATTTTTGGTTTAAAAAAAAAACGAAATTTTTTTTTTGCCTTTTTATATTTATTAATATGTGTAGAATACGTTCCTAAAATATTAGTACGAAATTTTTTTTCGTTAAAAAGTTATATGCAGTATTGTAAGTGCAAAAAAACTGATTTTCTGTCGGACGTTCAGCGCGTGGTAGTGCTACTGTTATAGTTTATATACATAGTACCTGATGTTATTGTTATTTACACGAATGTAAAATATACATACGCATTCGTGCAAATAACAACATCAGCCACTATATGTATATAGTAACGCAAACATACGTTTGAATTTACTTACATTATTTCGGTTAGTTCGGCTACAGTGAAACGTAAAAAAACTTTAAACGCGTTTTTCTCAAAATGCCATTTTTCAAAACGGTTCCAGCGATTCAAAAGAAACTATTTAATATATTGACTTACCACTTATGTCAATTTATCGAAAATGATGTTGTCGAGTTCGCCTGTGTAAATTTTTTTTTTCAAAATCTTACTATTAGTATTTTATCCTCCCATTTTGGGCCAGAAAAGTTGCATTTTTACGTTTTTTCACTAAAATGTCCTTAAATTTTTTTTTTGATGCAATTTTTACTAATGTTGACATAAGCGAACTAAAGGACATAATTTTTAACAAAACCGTTTTTCACTTTTCTGGTTCTGACCAATGGGGACGGAGCTATCGATGGAACCGTTTTCCATGTTATTTTTGAGGTGTCAACTTCAGCGCGTGCTACATAGTTATTTATGACGGCAAAAAAAAATAAAATTTTTTTTTGTGATCTCTAAAAGTTATCTAATACTATGAAAAAATTTTGTATATAAAAATAATAAGGGTTTTCTGTAAAAAAAAATCCAAAAATAGTCAATTTTTTGCCTCAAAAATCAGAGCAACCCCTTAAAGCTGTACCAAACAATAATAAAAAATGTTTATGCAAAGTGTGTAACACAGAAATTGTATGTGGTAAAAGTGAACTCACAAAACATGCATTAGGTAAGAAACATTTAAAAAATATGGCTACTGTTAAATCTAGTTCAAGCATTTCTTCATTTTTAACACCTGGTAGTAATACTGTTAAACACCAAAATGCCGTGAAAAGTGCCGAAATAAGACTAAGTATCTTTTTTGCTGAACACAACGTAGCTACTCATATAATTGATCATTTGACACCATTACTTAAAGACATTTTCCCGGACTCGAAAGTATGCCAAGACATACAATTAGGAAGAACTAAATGCACAGAAATAGTAAAAAATGTGGTTGGAAAATACGAAACCAATTTGCTTGTCAAGGATTTACGTGACACGTTTTTTTCTGTGTTTGTTGATGAGACCACCGACATTAGTGCAAAAAAATGTATGTGCGTTTTAGTTCGCTATGTAAAACAATTTAAAGTAGTGACGCAACTTCTAGAGCTAGTCCAGCTTAATGCTGCTGATTGCAGTGCGGTTGAACTGTTTAACCATTTTAAAAACTGTTTTACTAAATATGAAATACCAATTATAAACATTGTAGGTGTGGCTTCGGATGGAGCAAATGTGATGGTGGGAAAAAACAATTCCTTTTTTTCGCATTTGAATAGTGAAGTTCCAGACGTCATATTGATGCGCTGCATTTGTCATTCTGCAGCTTTGGTTGCTAGTACTGGTTGTGCAGAACTTTCATCATCGGTGGAAAACTTAATCAGAAGTATATCAACTTATATATCTGGAAGTGCGAAAAGATGTGTCATTTTACAGGAAATACAAGAATCTATGCGATTGGATAACAGAAAAATCTTAAATTTATCTACAACACGTTGGCTTAGTCGTCATGCTTGCATTGTAAGAATTTTGGATAATTGGGAAGCTATCAAACATTTTTTTATCTTGGCTGTATTTGAAGATAAATTAAAATCAGCAGAAGATATTTTAAATGAAATGAATGATATGCGGTCAAAGGCTTATTTACTTTTTCTTAAATATGCTTTAAATTTTTTGAATAGTTTTAATGCTTTATTTCAGTCAAGAATAGTATTAATTCATAAATTGTTTGATTCTTCAGAAAAATTATTTAAACAAATTTGTAGTAACTTTTTAAAACCTGAGGTTTATGCTGTTAGTAATCTTATCGGAATTAATGTAAAGCATCCCAATAATTTTCTGGATTTGGAAAAAATAAACCTGGGTATTGAGTGTCAAGAATTTATTCATAATATGCCTCAAACTGAAAAAAATGATATTTTAAAAATGTGTTTACGATTTTATATAACTGTTGCAGCCCAGATACAGTCAAGATTACCACTTAATAACAATTTCTTTAAAAATCTACAATTTTTAGATCCCGATGTTGCATTTAATTTTAATAATCGCACTAAATTTAACATTGACATTAAAGAAGTAGCAAAAATGTATCCAAATCACATTGATCTTACAAAATTAAGCGTAGAGTGGCAAAATTTGCCAAATACATTTAATGAATTTGAAATTTCGGATTTTAAAAATATTCCAGTTGAAGAAATGTGGTTTAAAATAGTTAATTGCAAAAATTTTAACGAGGAATATTTATTTCCTAATTTAAAAGAAATAATAAAGATTGTGCTTTCTTTGCCTCATTCGAATGCGGAAGCTGAAAGAATATTCTCTTGTGTCACAGACATCAAATCAAAAAAGCGTAATCTCATAGGTGACGATCATTTAAATGCAATGTGTGTGCTCCGCAGTAGCTTGCAAAATAATAATATAAACTGTATTAAATATGCTGTTCATGACGAACATTTAAAATTACATAATTATAAAATGTATGACTTTAAGAATAAACAAAATTAAAATTTTTATAACATATTTCTTGTGTTGTTAAAAGAGTTCATTTTTTTAGGTTAGAGGTTTTCCTATGTATATCTTGTACCTCGTACATTGGTTTTTTTTCAATAAAAATTATTGTATGCTCATTATTTAGCCTAATTTTTCAATTGCGCTAAAAATTTTTCCGTTAACAAAAGGGAGGGAGTTTTTCCATAAAAGTGGGAATTTTTAAGGTAGGTAAAGGGGAAAAGCTCACTCAAAGGTTGACAACACTGCCATACGTACTTGCTATTCATTTTCTTTAAACAAATTCGCGCGAGTTTTGGGCTCACTTTGAGTGACTTTTATTGTTTTTAATTTGGTCGAATCGTACAAACTCGCGTTGTGTCTCCCGCCACCTTCCTTCCTATTTGTTTTTTTTATATAACGACATATCAACAATGGAAGAAAGCCGCATGGAACAAGACGTTCCACAAGTAGAGGCGCCAAAGCCCGGAACTTCCTCAGTCGATGCCGCTAAGGTGTCGAAATATGACATCCCGAAATTCTGGGTACACCAGCCCGCCTCTTGGTTCTACCAAGCGGAAATTATGTTCCAATTGGCGGGCTGCAGGTCCGACAAAGCCAAGGTCTATAACGTCATGGCCGCATTGCCAGAAGAGGCGGTAACGGCAATGCGGCTTAGCACCGTAGACCACGCCACCTCCTCCTATGAGGAAATAAAACAGTATTTGCTCGAAAAATACGGAACCTCAGAGAAGCGCCGACTCGAGCAGCTGCTGTCTCTGCAAGAGCCTGGAGATCGGAAACCTTCCGAGTTCCTCCAGGCTCTTAAGGCACTAGCTGGCGGATCGACAGCGGTGAATGACGATCTTATCCGGAACCTGTGGGAGCGGAGGCTTCCACAGGCCGTCCAGGTCGCATTGGCCACTGCTGCAGACCAAACGTTAACCGGTCTGGCCGCCATTGCGGACAAGGTATGGGAGGTGCTTCCACACGGAGGCGCCTCATACACGTCCGCCGTCCGCGCAACTTCGGCCAACGCTGATCCAACATTGGTGGCGCTGCAAAGCGCCATCAATAAACTGATGGCCCGGCTAGACAATCTGGCCAGAAGCCCGCGTAATGCGAGAAGCCGAACACCTGCCAATCGGCAGGGCGGCCCTCGACAGCCCTCGGCCAATCGGCCACAAGGGGCCAATAAAGCCAGGGGTAGCTTGTGCTACTTTCACTACCGTTATGGTAGTGAAGCACGCCAGTGCAAGCCTCCCTGCAGCTTCGGTGGTGGTAAGGCCAAGTCGGCGAAGAAACCACCCACCCACCCTAAAAAAAACTAAAGGGGCAGGGGGTCGACATGAGCGAGCATATAACCGGCCGCTCATATCGTTTATTCGTCAGAGACACCAACAATCGGATGGACTTTCTGATTGATTCGGGCTCTGACGTTTGAATTGTTCCCGCCAAGGCGTTCCCGGCCCATAACGGTAGCCCGAACGTCCTTCTGTACGCGGCCAACGGATCACTGATCCGAACTTTCGGCACTAAGTTGCTCTAACTTGAACTCGGCTTACGCCGACGATATGTTTACAACTTCATTATAGCCGACACCACTAAAGCCATTATCGGGGCGGACTTCTTAACGAAGTTCAAATTGTCCGTCGATTTTGAATATCGGCATTTAGTCGACAAGCGCACGAAGTTTCGAATTAACGTGTGCGCTACCGTCGACTACAACCCCGAAACATTTCCATGCCGAGTTATTGGCATATACAAAGAGCTATTAACGAAGTACGCTTCGTTAACAAAACCGCCCAATTTTAACCTTCCGGTTAAACACAATGTGCAACACCACATTGTAACTAAAGGGCAATTACCTTTTGTCACCGCTCGGCGACTCCATCCGGAGAAACTGAAGGTGGCAAAGTTAGAGTTCGACCATATGGTCGAATTGGGGATTTGTCGACCTTCGTCGTCCCCCGCAGCATCTCCGCTTCATCTGGTCCCTAAACGGGACTCACATGATTGGAGGCCATGCGGCGACTACCGTCGCCTTAATGCTGTCACTGTGCCGGATAGATATCCGATCCCGCATATACAGAACTTCTCCGTGAATCTTCACGGCTGCACAATTTTTTCGAAGGTTGACTTGGTACGTGCATATCATCACATACCAATCGCCCCAGAAGACGTGCATAAGACTGCACTCATTACGCCATTCGGCCTATATGAGTTTACACGTATGCCATTCGGCTTACGGAATGCTGCACAAACCTTTCAAAGGTTCATAAATGAAGTTACGAGAGATCTCGACTTCGTTTATGTATACTTGGACGATATACTTATCGCCAGTAAAACCGAGGATGAGCATATCGTTCACCTCGAAGAGCTCTTTAAACGCCTCGATAGCTTCGGTTTAACCATTAAGCTAGAGAAATGCGTTTTTGGTGCAACAGAGATTAAGTTTCTAAGCCACCGCATCACAAAGGATCGAATACTTCCATCCTCCGATCGGGTTCAGGCTATCGTTGATCTCGCACCTCCAACTTCTGTCAAATCGATCCAGAAGTTTTTGGGAATGGTGAATTTCTATCACCGATTTATCCCAAAATTGACTGAACAGTTGGTGCCTATAAACGAGCATTTGAGAGACCTTCTCAACCGCTCTCGTGCCAATAAAGTTTTTGACTGGCCAGCAGAATGTCAGGCGGCATTCCTCAAGGTGAAAACCTCGATGGCTGAAGCAACTCTGCTGAACCATCCAATCGAGGATGCAAAATACAGTCTTACGACTGACGCCTCTGATTATGCAATCGGAGGCGTTTTGGAACAATTCAACGGTCATCGGTGGCAACCTCTAGCTTTTTATTCCAAAAAGCTGTCACCAACCGAACGGAAGTACTCTGCATTCGATCGCGAACTCCTCGCAATCTATGCAGCGATCAAACACTTCCGTTATTTCGTTGAAGGACGCAATTTCGTGGTCTATACTGATCACAAACCACTGGTTCGCGCCCTTCACACAAAGACCGAACGATCCCCTCGAAAGACCAGACATTTGGGTCTAATCTCTCAGTTTACCACAGACATCAGACATGTGTCGGGTAAACAAAACGTTGTCGCGGACTACTTGTCACGCTCACTAGCAACCGACAACGTCGACTCGGTCACCTTCGACCTGCCTACACTGGCTCAGGCTCAACAAGGTGACACAGAGTTGAATTCTCTACAAGAGCACCCCAGCAACGGCTCACGGGTAAAATTAGTCCTCACACCAATACCATTTACCGCCCATCAGGTGTGGTGTGAAAATAGTTTAGGCATTCCTAGGCCTTACATACCCATTTCCTTACGGAGACTAGCGTTCAACTCCGAACATAGTCTCTCTCATCCTGGTATCCGCGCTACAAGACGATCCGTTACCAAGAAATACTTCTGGCCATCGATCAATAAAGACTGCAATGAGTGGTCTCGATCATGCCTAGGTTGCCAAAAGTCCAAAGTTTCACGACATACCAAATCTCCATTGGAGGCTTTCAAACTTCCAAATAATAGATTTGACCATATCCATATGGATATAGTGGGACCCCTACCCCCATCTCGTGCATACTCTTATATCTTAACGATAGTCGATAGATTCACGCGATGGCCTGAGGCATACCCAATTCGGGATATCTCAGCTTCAACAGTGGCAAAGAAATTCGTCACTGAATTTGTCCCACGATTCGGCGTACCACTCGAGATCACAACCGATCAAGGTACGCAGTTCGAATCGAAACTGTTCAATGAAGTTGCCAAATTACTCGGCACTCATCAAATCCGGACCACCGCCTACCATCCGCAAGCAAACGGGATGGTTGAGCGGTTCCACAGGCAACTAAAAGCAGCCTTAATGGCAAGGGACAACACTACTCATTGGAGTGAAGACTTGCCCTTTGTCATGTTAGGCATACGCACGGCAATTAAGACCGACTTACAATGCTCACCAGCCGAGCTCGTATACGGTCAGAATCTGAGACTTCCCAATTCGATTTCTATCACAACCGATGAAAATCCAATTGAAGAATCAGAATTCCTCTCTCGCCTTCGTTCTCATATGCAGAACATTAAGGCAATACATCCTCGGCAACCCGTCCAAAAGGATGTCTATGTGCCAGAAGCCCTGGAGAACGCCGACTACGTTTTCATACGTGTCGACAGAGTTCGAAAACCTTTCGAACCTCCATACGAGGGCCCATATGAAGTAATCAAACGATTACGAAAACACTTCGTCGTCAAATTGAACGGCACAACCAAGTCAATATCCATTGACAGGCTAAAGCCAGCCTTCGGTTGCGACCGCGACAACGAAGCTAAGCCGTTTAAAGCGGTAACATTCCGTTAACGCTACGCTAGGGGGGGAGTATGTAGTGACCGCGTAAAGTTTAATTACCAAACTTTACGCAATGTCACACAACAACTTCCGACACGATCAAAACGATCAGTCGGAACACTCCATCGATCACCGAACGCAAAGTTCAGTGATCTTGCCGTGTTCCGTTCCGTCCCCATCGTGTTATCGATCGAACCAATTTCCGGCATCTCTCGCTACTTACGCCCTCGTGTCCTGACACAGTCGGTTCGAACCAAAAAGAGAATATAAATCTATATATATACTAGCTGGGACCCGGTGCGCCTACGCTGCACCAATAAGTCAATAGTAAACAATAAAAACCATCCATTGACTTTATATTTTTCGAGATATGAATTTTACATAGATGAAATGCCTCAATGAACATGGGTCTTGCGTCGGCCGCCATGAATCGGTATATTGAGTCTACTACATTGCTTATTGTATTCTACTTATCATACCCTTTCATTTGATACCCATGTTGAGGGGATTGTGAAGAAAGTAGTAATCCGGCCTCTTTAGACGGCCGCCATGGATCTAAAGATATATTTTGTATACTACATTACTTATTGTATTCTACTTATCATACCCTTTCATTTGATACCCATGTCGAGGTGGTTGTGAAGAAAGTGGTAATTCGGCCTCTTGAGACGGCCGCCATGGATCTAAAGATATATTTTGTATACTACATTGCTTATTATATTCTACTTATCATACCCTTTCATTTGATACCCATGTCGAGGTGGTTGTGAAGAAAGTGGTACCCCGCCCTCTTGAGACGGCCGCCATGGATCTAAAGATATATTTTGTATACTACATTGCTTAATGTATTCTACTTATCATACCCTTTCATTTGATACCCATGTTAAGGTGGTTGTGAAGAAAGTGGTAATCCGGCCTCTTGAGACGGCCGCCATGGATCTAAAGATATATTTTGTATACTACATTGCTTATTGTATTCTACTTATCATACCCTTTCATTTGATACCCATGTCGAGGGGATTGTGAAGAAAGTGGTAATCCGGCCTCTTTAGACGGCCGCCATGGATCTAAAGATATATTTTGTATACTACATTGCTTATTGTATTCTCCTTAACATACCCTTTCATTTGATACCCATGTTGAGGTGGTTGTGAAGAAAGTGGTAATCCGGCCTCTTGAGACGGCCGCCATGGATCTAAAGATATATTTTGTATACTACATTGCTTATTGTATTCTACTTATCATACCCTTTCATTTGATACCCATGTCGAGGTGGTTGTGAAGAAAGTGGTACCCCGCCCTCTTGAGACGGCCGCCATGGATCTAAAGATATATTTTGTATCAGTGTTGGGCAAAACTAAATTTCTGGACGATTAAAAATTGACAATTAATTAATTGTTAATCACGTCTACTGCAATTAACAATTAATTAATTGTAATTGTGAAAACTCGCAATTAACAATTAATTAATTGTTAGTCGTGAGTTTCCACAATTAAAGACGATTAATCAATTGTCAATCATTTTTATGGATTTGATTAAAAACTAAAAATTAAAATTTATTATTATATGGAAAGAGTAGTAGTATGTTATTTTTTATTAGTTCATTTTAAAAAGCGTGTTTTTAGTTTTTAAAGTAAAAACTTTTTTAGCCACGTTGCGCACCTTTGCGTCACGGTCAATTTTTTGCGTGCCGTGGGGGAACAATTTGGCTTTGGGGATTTTAGTTTGTATTGTATGAGTTATCTATAATAACATTCTAGTTGTGCCATTTTCAACATTTTTCGAAATCGAAATCAATGGAGCAATCCATTTTTAGAAGAGATTTTTTTTTATTTTATGTTTTTTTGTTTGACCGGAAGAGAATTTTTTACAGAAGAGAATTTCGTTTTGTGTTTGATTTTTTTTGCTATTTTTCGTTTTGTGTTTAAAGAGGGACTAGTGTATTATATATTATTATGTAACATATAGCAATATGTACTACGTGCTATATACTAAGTGTTATGCACTATGTATTAGGTACTATGTACACGGACTATGTACTATGCGATATGTACTATGTACTATTTATTATGGACTATATACTGTCAACTATGTTTTATGTTCTATGTACTATGCACAAGGTATTATGTACTATGTATAATCTGCTATGTACTAGGTATTATGTACTTTGCATTACGGACTATGTGCTACTTACTATGAATTATGTACTATGAAGTATGTACTATGTACTTCGTACTATGTATTATGTATTATGTACTATTTATTTTGGACTGTATACTACCTACTATATACTGTCAACTATGTTTTATGTGTTATGTACTATGCACAATGTATTATGTACTATGTATAATCTTCTATGTACTAGGTATTATGTACTTTATTACGGATTATGTGCTATTTACTATGAATTATGTACTATGAACTATATATTATGTACTTTGTACTATGTATTATGTATTATATACTATTTATTTTGGACTATATACTATCTACTATATACTGTCAACTATGTTTTATGTGCTATGTACTATGTACAAGGTATTATGTACTATGTATAATCTGCTATGTACTACGTATTATGTACTTTGCATTACGGACTATGTGCTATTTACTTTGAATTATGTACTATGAACTATGTACTTTGTACTATGTATTATGTATTATGTACTATTTATTTTGGACTATATACTACCTACTATATACTGTCAACTATGTTTTATGTGCTATGTACTATGCACAAGGTATTATGTACTATGTATAAGCTTCTATGTACTAGGTATTATGTACTTTGCATTACGGACTATGTGTTATTTACTATGAATTATGTACTATGAACTATATATTTTGTACTTTGAACTATGTATTAAGTATTATATACTATTTATTTTGGACTATATACTACCTACTATATACTGTCAACTATGTTTTATGTGCTATGTACTATGTACAAGGTATTATGTACTATGTATAATGTGCTATGTACTAGGTATTATGTACTTCGCATTACGGACTATGTGCTACTTACTATGAATTATGTACTATGAAGTATGTACTATGTACTTTGTACTATGTATTATGTACTATGTATTGGGGGCTATGATTAGGTACCATATACTGTTCACAATGTACTATGTATTAGGTATTATATACTATGTACTGCGATTATGTACTATTTATTCTGTACTATGACTAAGTATTATGAACTATGTGTTATCTGCTATGTACTTTGCACTATATACTCTGTATTATGTATTTTCTACTAAATATTATGTACTTTGTACCAAACACTATATACTATGTTCTATGTAAAAGGTATTATGTACTATGTACTTGCACTATGTACTATGAACTATGTATTATGTTTTGTATTATCTATTATGTATTATGTACTATTTACTATGAACTATGTACTATGTACAATGTTCTATGTGTTATGTTCTATGTACTAAGTGCTATGTACTATTTACTATGAACTATGTATTATTCACTACTACTATGTACTATATTGTGTAATATGTACTATGAATTATGTTCTATGTATTATTTACATATGTATTATATATTACGGATTACGTATTATGTATTATGTATTATTGTATATACAAAATTTATTGACCTTTATCCTTCTGTAGGACTAAGATTGATTTGGACATATAGAATGACCATAGAGGTCTTAATTTCCAAAATGTGCCCAGACACACATACATTTTTTTATGATATATATTTTTGTTTAGGTTTTTTGAGATAGGTTATTGATAGTACATTTTATTAGGGTTATAAGGAACAAGTACTGTTATTGCGCCCATGATCAGTATTAACGCGTATTATATTCATGCCAAATTTTACGGTAATTCGCTTTACCATATAACATAAAATACACCACTACAACGCAAAAAAAATTACGGTTTCGTTTTTGATATACAGTATCCGTTGATTTTTCAAAGCGGCTGACTTTGGTTAGGTTTTGGATAGTATGGGAGGGAAAGGGGGTGGTTGGAGTCGTAATGGTTTAGCCGCTAGTGCGATTTTGTTTTGGTGCAGGTTTACGTATCACCCTGAATTTAAGTAACCCTAGGACCTATTTTCATGAATATGGTAGCAATGATACTCCCACCCATCTAAAACTACAAAATTAGTCGGCCATTTTGAATTTTAAAATTTTGATCACAAATTTGTCATTTGGATCCCTCAAAACCCCCTGACACAAATTTTCATTACAATCGGAACACAATTGCAAAAATTAGTCCGCCATTTTGAATTTTGAAATGTTGACCACAAATTTGTCATTTGGATCCCTCAAAACCCCCCGACACTAATTTTCAGTACAATCGGAACACAATTGCCAAAACTAGTCCGCCATTTTGAATTTTAAAATTTTAACCACAAATTTGTCATTTGGATCCCTCAAAACCCCCCGACACTAATTTTCAGTACAATCGGAACACAATTGCCAAAACTAGTCCGCCATTTTGAATTTTAAAATTTTAAACACAAATTTGTCATTTGGATCCCTCAAAACCCCCTGACACTAATTTTCAGCACAATCGGAGCACAATTGCCAAAATTAGTCCGCCATTTTGAATTTTAAAATTGTAACCCCAAATTTGTCATTTGGATCCCTCAAAACCCCCCGACACTAATTTTCAGCACAATCGGTGCACAATTGCCAAAACTAGTCCGCCATTTAGAATTTTAAAATTTTAACCACAAATTTGTCATTGGGATCCCTCAAAACCCTCCGACACTAATTTTCAGTACAATCGGAACACAATTGCCAAAACTAGTCCGCCATTTTGAATTTTAAAATTTTAACCACAAATTTGTCATTTGGATCCCTCAAAACCCCCCGACACTAATTTTCAGCACAATCGGAGCACAATTTCCAAAATTTTCCGCCATTTTTAATTTTAAAATTTTGACCACAAATTTGTCATTTGGGTCCCTCAAAACCCCCTGACGCTAATTTTCAGCACAATCGGAGCACAATTGCCAAAATTAGTCCGCCATTTTGAATTTTAAAATTTTAACCCCAAATTTGTCATTTGGATCCCTCAAAACCCCCCGACACTAATTTACAGCACAATCGGAGCACAATTCCCAAAACTAGTCCGCCATTTAGAATTTTAAAATTTTAACCACAAATTTGTCATTGGGATCCCTCAAAACCCTCCGACACTAATTTTCAGCACAATCGGAGCACAATTGCCAAAATTAGTCCGCCATTTTGAATTTTAAAATTTTAACCCCAAATTTGTCATTTGGATCCCTCAAAACCCCCCGACACTAATTTACAGCACAATCGGAGCACAATTTCCAAAATTAGTCCCCCATTTTGAATTTTTCTTCTTTCAGCCATTTTGGCCGCCATACTCCCCATATTTTTTTTCATATTATGCTCTTTATATGAATGATTCTCCAAAAAAATGGCAGGATCATATAAAATTGGAGTGTCTATATCTATATTGAAGCGGAATAATTGTTAGTTTTAATTGTTTTTTAGAACAATTGACAAAATTAATTGCAATTGATAAATTAATTGCAATTGATTTAGTTCTAATATACAATTAATACAGATTAATCCAAATAAATTAATTGTGGGGTGCAATTAATAGTTCAATCGCAATTAATTTTAATTGCAATTAAATTAATCGCAATAAATTTTTTAATCAATTAATTAATTGATTGAAAATTTAATTGATTAATGCCTGTTTTGTATACTACATTGCTTATTATATTCTACTTAACATACCCTTTCATTTGATACCCATGTTGAGGTGGTTGTGAAGAAAGTGGTACCCCGCCCTCTTGAGACGGCCGCCATGGATCTAAGGATATATTTTGTATACTACATTGCTTATTGTATTCTACTTATCATACTCTTTCATTTGATACCCATGTCGAGGTGGTTGTGAAGAAAGTGGTACCCCGCCCTCTTGAGACGGCCGCCATGGATCTAAAGATATATTTTGTATACTACATTGCTTATTGTATTCTACTTATCATACCCTTTCATTTGATACCCATGTCGAGGTGGTTGTGAAGAAAGTGGTACACCGCCCTCTTGAGACGGCCGCAATGGATCATTTTAGTTTCAATAGCGTCATGGCCTACCTATTGTTTGACAGCTGCGTAAATTTGAAATTTTCATTAAATGTAATGATTCAATTTAATGACAATTTTACATTTGTCAAACAATAGGTAGGCCATGAAGCTATTGAAACTAAAATGAAGTGAAAATTCCTAAAATAACCATTTTAGTTTCGATTTTGCAGCTGTGTTTTTGGTTAAAGGTATAAAAAATAGCCTACGACCTATTCTCAGACCTACCAAATATACACAAAAAATTTCATGCAAATTGGTCAACCCGTTTCGGAGGAGTACGGTAACAAACACTGTGACACGAGATTTTTATAGATATAGATATACAGTATCAATTTTATCATAAATAACAATATAATAAGTGACAACAATTAAAAACAGTGTTCTTTATACGTAATATATAATAATAATAATTATAATAAGAACAAGTGATTTTTAATTATCTTCACCTCATGGTGTAACGGTGAACAACAACGGTTTCGTATGCTTGAAGCCATCGCAGAATACAAACCTAACACCCAACAACGCACTTCCACTGGATCAACTTCCAAATACCTCACCCACTTCGTTTCCTCAGCAACGACTAATGCCAGTGCTGTAAAAAGGATCATACACTACCGAAATGTTCAAAATTTTTAAATTTTCCTCATCAGAAAAAATATGACATTGTGAAGTCAAACAAGTTATGTTTTAATTGCCTTTCAACTTCTCACTCCACTTCAGCCTGTTTGAGTAAATTTAGATGCAGAACATGCGGCAAAACTCATCACACCTTATTACATAGAACTGCTCCACAAGGTTCATTACCCAATAAGACACAAACTTCTAATATTCCAAATTCTTCTTCAGGGACATCAGCTTCCAATTTGAATAGTGAGCAAGGTTCGTTCGTTCTGCTGTACTAATCAAAACAAACCTTTAACTAGAGCCCTTCTTTCCACTGCATTAGTAAATGTACCAACCAAAACAGGTATGCTGACACTACGAGCTATTGTTGACTCAGGATCGGAAGTTTCTTTCATTACTCAAGCTGCAGCAAGACAACTCAATATGAAAGGTTCCCCTGTATCAGTCACTATCAATGGTATACATACATCGACTACTCAAGCTACCAAGCGAATCTACCTCTTAATACATCCAAAAGATACCTTAACACACGTACAACTTCCTGTTACGGCCCTAATTGTTCCATCGATAACAAAAATGTTACCACATTCAACTCTACCAATCGAAAAATGGAACCATTTAGATGGCCTCAATCTTGCTGACCCCTATTACCATTTACCGTGGAAAATTGACCTATTACTTGGAGCTGAGGTGTATTTAATGTTAATCCTAAACGGAATAATTAAAGGCCCGATCGGCACACCTACTGCTCAGAACTCTTTAATTGGTTGGTTGATAGGCGGAAGGCAGAGACAACGGAAGATGAGTCTGCAATACAATCATTTCATATCCAAGCACATAGTATTTCCAATGATCGTGATCTTGGCTCAATATTGAGATCCTTTTGGGAGGTTGAAGAATTACCGGTCCAAGTCAAACAAAGTGCAGCAGATGTAGAATGCGAAGACTTGTACAAAAGCATAGTTCGAAGATTGCCTTCAGGTAGGCTGACCAGAACTACTCTTTTTAAGAGTATTATGGACCGTCCACACTCCGCGGACTTAGATCCTACGCGCTTTTCGCCGTACGGCCTCTGACAAAAGCGCGCATGAGTTCTGAATCGTGAGCAAATTGAGAGAACAAATCAATTTTTGTTTGAAAAAACATACGCGCTTTTGAAAAGCCCGTGTTGTGTAGACGTACAATGTACCTTTTTAAGCACAGCCTTTGGTCCGCGCAGTTTGGTTGTACTGTCTTTGCCATTAAAAATATCGCAAAAAAAGGCATTAAACTCTATATGAAAAAAAAAAATAAAAAAAATTGGCAGTTATAGGGACTGCCGATAGAAGTGAAAACTTAGAACTTAGATGTTGAAATTCGATTCTTTTGAAGTAATACAAAATTCTATATTTCTTGAAAGGACTAAATCTTTTTGATTGCAGTATTTTCATTAGGACATTAGCCAACTTATTAAAATATGTAGCACAAGTAACTGCGTCTTCATTAATAAGTGTACTTTTTTCTATAAAATTTAATGCTGCTGCATCTTCAACCGATATCTCAGAATTATTTTTTAAATTATGTAATAATTGTAGCAATTTTGACCATCCTATTTCATTAGCACTTATTGTAAAAAAGATACAATCGGGTTATGGTAACTAAAGTAAGAAATGAAAATGTTTGATTCAAATTTATCTAAGTAAAAACCGCATCGATCGTCGTTTTATATTTGGTAGTACTAAGTTTCCGATCATTGGACATATTTAAATTAAGTGTTGCATTTAAAAATTCAATTAATGGTAGATTTTTATCATCTGCAAAGTTAATATTGAAATCTCCACTTAAAATCATCGGTACATTATCATATTTTTCGCCGATTCTTTTTTCGAGAATTTCAGAATCTTCTTTTGTATAAATCATCAAATTTTCGAATAAAAATTGTTGTATCTGTCTCATAGATTTTCCAGGCGAAATATAAACGGCAACCATTAATATGTATTGCCCATTCTCAGAACTGCAACGAGCAACGCATATTTCGCCTATATCAGAATCATTAACACCAATGCTTCTAGTGAATTTAGTATGTATGTCCATATATGAAGTAATGAAGTGTGACGTATCTTGAGTATTGTGATAAATAGCTACTCCTGCTGCTGGAACTTCGGGTCTTTTATAACTTACAACAAAGTTCAAATTCGGAACATCAAGTGGTTCTTCGTTTTTCATACGAGTTTCTGACAAAAGCAGAACATTTGACTTTTTTACGATAGCATCATTTTTTAGATCAGCTGCATGCGCATGCAAACTTTGACAATTGAATGAAAATATCGATAATCCTTTCTTGTTGGAGATGAATTCTAGAAAAGTTTTGGTGACCGTTTGTAGTGTATTGTTTTGTAACCTTTTCAATTCTAACGTTAGATCCTCTCGATGACTTGTTGATCTTATGATGTTTATCTGTTTCTGAAGCATTTAGAGGTGTTACATCTTCAGGATCAAGGATCCAAAGAAATTTGGAAAACAGATATTTAACACATCAGTCAAAAAGACTGGTTTTATATTTTCATTTTCGATACTTAATTGAATAATAGTAGGCGGTCAGATTTATTTTTTTATACAAAATCAAAAAGTTTTTGATTATAATCGATTGAGCGCGTGCGCCAGTCATGAGCATGTCGGTGACGCGAACCCATAACATTTTCCCCTATCAAAAAGTGCCCAACGCGGCTAAAGAAGTTTTCACTTCAAAAAAATCAGGTGAGGTCACGGGACCCCCGTCAGGAACGAAGTTCCTTACGATTTTTCTACAACTGCGAATGTAACTCCAAATAAAATCTGTATATTTTGTTTATTTTTACTTTATACTATTTTTCAAGCAAATAATGTAAAGGATCGAATCAAATCAAAAATTTAATTTAATATTTTAGGAAAATATTTATTATAATATTAACATTCCAAAACTTTCAAAAAAAAAAAAAAATTTCAAATTTTATCACCAAATTGTAACCTAGAAATTATTGGCTTATGATAACTATAATAAGATGCATATACTTCAGAATCAATTTTGTCCAAGAATCTTGAAAAAACGGCATCAACTGTAGTACAGTATTTCGTTGTGTACTGTGCTGGATCATTATTCATACTCAAATTAAATGTGTCAGATAAAGGATCGAATCAAATCAAAAATTTAATTTAATATTTTAGGAAAATATTCATTATAATATTAACATTCCAAAACTATCCAAAAAAAATTAAAATTTTATCACCAATTGTAACATAGAAATTATTGGCTTATTTATTTTTTTTTTTTATGTGAAAGACTAGAGTCTCAGGGAAGACCCTTTATACTGTCGACAATCTATTTTCTTCATATAGAGTGCAATGTCGAACAGCAGCTCTAGTCGGGGAAGGAAGGAACTGCCACAACCTACCAGCGATATTTTTCCAGCTACTTCCAACCATTACTATTGCGACTTTGGCATCGGGGCATCGAGAAACAGCTCGCTGGAGTGTTATGCCTCCTGAAACTAGTTGAATCTCATCAACCAACCGATGACATGCGCTTTGGCGGAGCGGGGAAGGGCTAAGGATGATAACTATAATAAGATGCATATACTTCAGAATCAATTTTGTCCAAGAATCTTGAAAAAACGGCATCAACTGTAGTACAGTATTTCGTTGTGTACTGTGCTGGATCGTTATTCATACTCAAATTAAATGTGTCAGATAAAAAGGATGTGAAGATTTTAAATTTGTCTTTTTCATTGAAGTTAATACATATTAAAGTCTCCAGCTAATATTAGTGGAAGTTTATGACATAGTAATTTAGATTCTCTCTCAGTATATTCTAACAGGGATCGATGAATAAATAATGTAATATCCTCAATCTTTTGATTTGGTGATATATAAACAGCTACAATAACTATTTCATGATCGTTTCTTATTTTTTTTCACTGGTCCAGCAGGAGCTGGTAAAACTTTCGTCATTAAGCTCATAATGGAAATTTATAATAGATTTACTGATACAGACGGCTATTGTAATGCTTATATAACTTGCGCTACCACAGGAAAAGCTGCTGTGGCAGTAAATGCCCTTAGAATTTCAAAACCATTACCTCTGTCATCTGAAATCTTACATTTGTATAAATCTCTTTTTAGATATGTAAAAGTAATAATCATCGATGAAATAAGTATGATCAGTGCAGAGCTTTTAATGAAAATTGACTGGCGTTTGGTGTTTCACAGTATTGAGTGAACCATCGCTCGACATTTACGCTAGCAGAGGCTTACATTACTTTTTCACAGTCAAAATTATTATTCGATTTCTTTTAATAATTATTGTTATATGTGTACAGATAGAGTAATGAGTGTCTTTCCTCTTTATATGTTAAGCATTAGTAGTTTATCCCGTTGGAGAAAGTGATCTGATATTCGGGCATGATATCAAGAGGCACGATCCTCCACAAGTCCATGCAATTACTGGCTTATGCAGACAGGAAATCTGGGACTGCACATTAACGAAAGCAAAACAAAGAACATGTTGGCCTCGTCTACAAGAACACCTAACATTTGTCCCACAATTAAGGTAGAGGAAAACGAATTTTAAGTGGTAAAATCATTTACCTACCTTCAATAACATCAGCCGACAATAGCATGGAACCAGAAATCCGAAACTAGAAATCTGGAACAAGATGCTAATTTCAGAGTAAAGCTACATAAAAAGTCAATCATCGATACTGGTGGTTTACCATATCAAATTACTTTTGTTAAAGGCATGTTTTATCTAATAACAACAAATATTGATGTATCAGATGGCTTATGTAATGGTTCAGCTGGAAAATTAGTGCAGAATCAGTATGGGGCTAGTGCCATTATTTTATACTTTTTAGTTCGTTATAAAAACGTGTTATATTAAAAAGTTTTCTTTATGTAATAATTATTTATGTAATAATTATTATCTGCTTTTTAGTCTTGTGTGCGACATTTTGCAATCACTTTTTAACATGGTCATGATATTATGACGGATACATGTCGAAAATTGTTACTTAAATCTACTAATAATATACCAATCTTTTTAATTTTGAAATTCCTGAAAATTAAAATGAAGAAGTAAGCTAAATTAATTTTATAAGATTTTTATTTCAATAATAGCTGCATCTCTTTTTTGATCATTTTTACTATTTTGAAACTACTCTTTTACTGAAAAGCGCTTAGCTGACTTTTGATTGTATTTAACTGCTTTCTTCATATAAAAACATATTGTTGTAAAGAAAATGTTAATACGTCCTCTTGAGATGGCCGCCTTGGACCAAACGAAATATTGAGTATACTATATTGCTTATGGTATTCTACTTATCATACCCTTTCATTTGATACCCATGTCGAAAGGGTTCTGAAGAGAATGGTAACCCACTCTCCTGAGGAAGCCGCCATGGACCTAATGATGTTCTGAATAAATTGTATTGCTTATGGTTTTTTACTTATCACACCCTTTCATTTGATACCCATGTCGAAAGTGTTCTGAAGAGAATGGTAACCGGCCCTCCTGAGGAGGTCGCCATGGATCTAAAGACTTATTGCTTTACTTTTGATGCTCTTTCGTTTGATACCCATGTCGAGGGGGTTGTGAAAGAAGTGTTAATCCGTCCTCTTGAGATGGCCGCCATGGATCAAACGAAATATTGAGTATACTATATTGCTTATGGTATTCTACTTATCATACCCTTTCATTTGATACCCATGTCGAAAGGGTTCTGAAGGGAATGGTAACCCACCCTCCTGAGGAGGCCGCCATGGATCTAATGATTTTCTGAGTATATTGTATTGCTTATGGTGTTTTACTTATCATACCCTTTCATTTGATACCTATGTCTAAAGGGTGCTGAAGAGAATTGTAACCGGCCCTCCTGAGGAGGTGGCCGTGGATCTAAAGACATAGCTTATTGCATTACTTATGATGCCTTTTCGTTTGATACCCATGTCGAGGGGGTTGTGACGAAAATGTTAATCCGTCCTCTTGAGATGGCCGCCATGGACCAAACGAAATATTGAGGATAATATATTGCTTCTGGTATTCTACTTTATCATACCCTTTCATTTGATACCCATGTCGAAAGGGTTCTGAAGAGAATGGTAACCCACCCTCCTGAGGAGGTCGCCATGGACCTAATGATGTTCTGAGTATATTGTATTGCTTATGGTGTTTTACTTATCATACCCTTTCATTTGATACCCATATCGAAAAGGCTCTGAAGAGAATGGTAACCCACTCTTCTGAGGAGGCCGCCATGGATCTAAAGACATAGCTTATTGTATTCGACTTATGATTCCCTTTCATTTGATACCCATGTCGAGACCCTTTCATTTGATACCCATGTCGAAAGGGTTCTGAAGAGAATGGTAACCCACCCTCCTGAGGAGTCTGCCATGGATCTAAGGGCATGGCTTATTGCATTCGTCTTATGATGCCCTTTCATTTGATACCCATATAGAGGGGGTTGTGAAAAAAATGGTAATCCGTCCTCTGGAGATGACCGCCATGGACCAAACGATAAATTGAGTATGCTATATTGCTTATGGTGTTCTACTTATCATACCATTTCATTTGATATCCATGTCGAAGGGTTTATGAAGAATATTTCAATCCGCCCTCCTGAGACGGCCTCCATGGACTAAAGGTAGGTACCATATTGCATTGTCATCACAGCTAAAGTTGTGTGCACAATTTCACCATGATATCCGGAAGTATTTGAAAAATCGAATGCAAAATTTGTTCCGTGAAGAAAACAGTAATCCGTCCTCTAGAGTCCTCCGCCATGGATCTAACGGTATAATGAGTATACCATATTGCATTGTCATCGGAGCTGAAGCTGTGTGCAAAATTTCAGGGTGATCGGGTAACCGGAAGTAGCCAAAAAATCGATTGCAAGATTTGTACCGCACAAACAGACAGACAAGAAAGCGAGCTAATAAAAACGTTTTCAGTTAATAATCGTACTTGTAGCTTGATTTTGAAAGGTATTCCGTTCATTTCAATAAAAAAGCATATGCATTTATTATCGATAATGACCAATGCAAAAAGTGTGCACGTTCGTCATTCATGACACTTTGCATTATCATTTCTTCCTATAGCTATCGGTGCAAATTGATTCCAATTTCTAAAGAAAAACACTGCATTCTGATTTAATAAATTCACAAATTGCCTACTGGGATCGATACTCGCACGCATACATACACAAAATATCGCATTTTCTTACGTGACGATTTCTCCCAATTCACTCTACCCGCAAGCCGCGTTAAGGAACTTCGTTCCAAAAGAGGCAAAAGCGCGTATGACCTAAGTCCGCGTAGCGTGGATGCACCATTATACTCTTATTGGAATCCGATTTATCCATACTAGCCCAGTCACTTTAAACATGAACCTCTGAAAAAATGCAACTGGAGATTTATCAGCGGGATTCTCTTTATTTTGGGCTCACAAAAAATTTCCCAAAAGTCCATAAAGCCAACTGACCGGCTACTCGAGTTATGGAAGGTCAAAGGTCACGAAAATTAGTTTTTCTCAAAAATCTCGTAAATTATCGGTTTTATGCAATTTTTGGCTAAGTAAAGATTGTTCGTGAGATTGTTCGTATAGGACATTTTCACGCAGATTTATCTCACGAACAATCTTTACTTAGCCAAAAATTGCATAAAACCGATAATTCACGAGATTTTTGAGAAAAACTAATTTTCGTGACCTTTGACCTTCCATAACTCGAGTAGCCGGTCAGTTGGCTTTATGGACTTTTGGGAAATTATTTGTGAGCCCAGAATAAAGAGAATCCCGCTAATAAATCTCCAGTTGCATTTATTCAGAGGTTTGGCCCTTTTTTAGTATAAAGTGACTGGGCTATGAGTTTTTTTGAAAAATACGCGATGGGATGTTCGTCATCGCCATGCTTCTGGAACAAGACGCCTCCAACCCCTGTCTTGCTTGCGTCACACTGAATAAAGAAAGGACGGGTGAAGTCCGGGGTGACCAGCAAGGGAGCTGACATCATCAATTTCTTCAACTCCATGAAGGCCTGTTGGGCCTCGTTGGTCCAAGTAAATTTGGCAGCCTTCAGGCAGTCCGTGATGGGAGAGGCGATGCTCGCATAGTTGCCTATGAATCGCCTATACCATCCCGTCATGCCCAAAAAGCGCCTCACCTCAATCTCTGATGGCAGCCACCTTGTCCGGGTCTGTCTTGAGTGATCCGTCACCAATAATGAAACCCAAGTATTTTACCTCCTTTACGCACAACCGGCTTTTGGCCAGGTTCACGGTTAAGCCAGCAAGGCAGAGGCAGGAGGCGACTCGTTCCAACAGCCTGACGTGCGTATCAAAGTCTGGGGATACTACCAATAAATCATCTAAATAGACAAACACATTTTCCCGCAACGAGCCCGGTATGGCCTTGTCCATCAGGCGGCACATGCGCTGTGGCGCGTTGCACAGTCCGAACGGCATCACCGTGAACTGATACAACGGCCTGCCTGGGACTGTGAAAGCGGTCTTTTCCCTAGATTTTGCATCTAACGGAATCTGCCAGAAGGCATCCTTTAGATCTATAGCGGAGATATACTTAGTGTCCTGTAAACGTCCCAAAAGACCGTCGATGTGTGGCAATAGATAGGCGTCCTTCACCGTAACTGCATTCACCTTGCGGGAGTCCAGGCAAAGCCGTACTTTGCCAGGCTTTCGAACCAGGACTACAGGTGAGTTCCATGGACTGTTGCTATCTTCAATCACACCAAGACTCAGCATGCTCATACATGAGGGTCTGGATTGCAGGAGATACTGGGTAGTGCCTCTGCTTAATGGGCACCGCCTCGCCAGTGTCGATAACATGCTGTTCCAAGTGTATCTTGCCGAGGCCACAGGTGTCCGAAGACGGGAACCGCGCCTTGGCCTGATTCAATCGCACCTGCTGGGCTTCCGCAAGGCGATGGCAGTTTGGATCCTGAGTGGGGCCTAGCTGTATTTCGCCAATTAGATGTGGGGCCAGGTTAAAGGCCTTCCAAAAGTCTATTCCGAGGTATAACCGCTGTAACAAGTTAGGGACTATAAATATAGTCAAACGCGAGGTGCGAGCCCCGTAAGTCACAGGGACCGTGATGTAGCCTAATATCCCTTTAGGGGTACCGTCGGCCATTTGGACAGAGGTGTGCAAGCGGCATAGCTGTGCTTCTGGGTGATTCTGGAGGAACGACTCTGCCCCTCTTCCCAGGCAACTCATGCTTGCCCCGCTGTCTAATAATCCGGTTATACTTTCGCCCAAAATTTCGACATTCATAAACGGCCGCTCATCAGGGACGTCATTAATTATAGCTGAAATAGCCATGTTGGCCATTTGTCGTTTTTCGATAGTCCTTAGGCGTATACGTGGGACCTTGACTGGTTGATGAACGTCGTCGTTTTCACTGAAGATTCGTTTACGGACCTTGTGGTAATTTGTCCATCGGCGCATGAAGGAAATTCTAGCTTGTGGAGTAGGGAAAATTGGCAAAGGTTCTACCGACGGCAGGTCGGGACAGTTCGTCGTACTAGATGGTGAGACAGGTCTTGGTGAGGGAGGGTCAGAGACTATATCGGGCGCTGGTCTCTGCGAGGCCTCGCACCCTGGTTCGAATTTCCCGAACACTTCGGACAAGTAGGGGTATAAACATCTGGTCTGCCGCAGCGATAGCAGAATACTCTTCGGTCCGGCGAAGTGCACTCGGTGAAGGTGTGACCTTCTTGCCGGCAATTCCAGCAATTGACTGGCCGTCGTGCTACCTGGGCAACCTTGATTTCGTCGATGGCAGGTGATTGGTCGTACTCTTCCTCCAGGTACGCTGTGACACGTTGTCGTGAGTTTAAATCGTCTAATTCATGTACCTTATACTGGTGTCGTCCTTCTTCCTTCTTTGCTCGCTGCCACCTTTCCACTCGAATGCACGCTTCGCGAAGCTGGCGCATATTGTCATATGTTGACCCCATCACCGCCCCTAGGGAGGAACTAAGGTTGGACATGACAATCTGTACAGGCTCGGCGGAGGGCATTGGCCGTGATAAGCGATTTGAAAGTGCCAACATTTTGGAGGCGTATACATCGTAAGACTGACCCAATTGTTTGGTCTCCAAGAGTTCTTTGATAATCTGGTAGTCGGTTTCACGCCCTCCGAATTGATCCGGTCCTGTCAAAAGAGCGACAATATTTCGGATAAGTTCTAAATTTAGGATTTCCTCATCTCGAGCTCTAGCCTCGGTTCGGTAGAGAAATTCCTCGGCCAAGATTTCTCCCGTCCGACCTGAAAACTTAATGTTCCAGCCTAAAACAGGGGATTTTCGCTTAAAGGCGGGCCCCGATCGATCATACTGTAAGATAGGGCGGTCACCTACGCTGGAGGTGCGGTGGGGGATTCCAGCTTGGTCTGGCTCGATGGAAGCAGAACTAGGGCGGTTCAGTGATGATGGTTCTCCCAGACTGGCTCGGTTTGGGCGTAGTTGTGACATTTGTTCGTAACGATCTTGCATTCGGCTCAGTTCTTGTTTCAGACCTGCCACTTGTTCGATCAGAGCCTCCAATGGGGCATCATGATCAGGCTCACCGGACTCTGCACCAGGCCGAGCTTCCTCAGATGGTTCACCGTCGCACAGTGGCGACATTTTTGATATTTCACCCAAATTACTCTAGAGGTCGTAATTTTTAAGTTATTGACAAAATTTTTTTTTTAAAATGTTCATATTGAATTTACCTATCGATCCCTCGAGCCGGATTTTGAAATTTCATTTTCGTTTTTTTTTTAAATTTTAACAAAAAGTCTAATTTTTTCAAAAAAATACTATTTTTTCTATTCAATTTATTCTAACGGGCCGAAAATTGGAGTTTGCGTACCCATTTTTTTTTTTAAATGTTCGTCTTTTAGTTAGCTATTAATCTGTCTAAATGAATTTTTGATATAGTTTTTGAAAACTGTTAAAATTACTGTCAAATATCAAAGCATTCAGTTTGAAACTTTTTGGTAGAGGTTTACATATCACCCTGTATTTTTGTAACCCTATGAGGGATTTCCTTGAATAAGGCCTCAATCTACGCAGAATACTCCCGCCTATGTGAAACGGTAAAACTTAAGACTTCAACCCACCAACTTCCAGAGTTATGTGTCGTCAAAGTCAAAATTTTGTTTTTTTCTTCACTAAAATTTCAACTTCAACCACCTTTTTCTCCAAAAAAAAAGTAGCTAATTGATATTTTTTTATTACATAATTGGAAAGCTTGGACAATTTCCTATGAATAATGTTCAACAACTTTTATGCTACGGCCTATAGTTTTGAAGCTATAAGCAATTTTAATGCTAAAAATGGCCTTATTTGGCACTTTTAGACATAACCTCAGGCTGCAAGGAACTGAAAAAGTACAAAATAGAGTCATTTTTACCATTAAAATTGCTTATAGCTTCAAAACTATAGGCCGTAGCATAAAAGTTGTTGAACATTATTCATAGGAAATTGTCCAAGCTTTCCAATTATGTAATAAAAAAATATCAATTAGCTACTTTTTTTTTGGAGAAAAAGGTGGTTGAAGTTGAAATTTTAGTGAAGAAAAAAACAAAATTTTGACTTTGACGACACATAACTCTGGAAGTTGGTGGGTTGAAGTCTTAAGTTTTACCGTTTCACATAGGCGGGAGTATTCTGCGTAGATTGAGGCCTTATTCAAGGAAATCCCTCATAGGGTTACAAAAATACAGGGTGATATGTAAACCTCTACCAAAAAGTTTAAAACTGAATGCTTTGATATTTGACAGTAATTTTAACAGTTTTCAAAAACTATATTAAAAATTCATTTAGACAGATTAATAGCTAACTAAAAGACGAACATTTTAAAAAAAAAATGGGTACGGAGACTCCAATTTTCGGCCCGTTAGAATAAATTGAATAGAAAAAATAGTATTTTTTTGAAAAAATTAGACTTTTTGTTAAAAATTTAAAAAAAACGAAAATGAAATTTCAAAATCCGGCTCGAGGGATCGATAGGTAAATTCAATATGAACATTTTAAAAAAAAATTTTGTCAATAACTTAAAAATTACGACCTCTAGAGTAATTTGGGTGAAATATCAAAAATGTCGCCACTGTGCGTCGTCCGAGGGTGGAGCAGTATTTGCCCCTGAACGAGTAGTAGGCATAATGAAAGACGTAGGCTGCTTTGTCGCGAGGGAAATTTGCCCCAACTACCACAAGCCAGTAATGGTAACACGGAAGAGGGAGATATTGAGCCTCTTAAACGGAGTGTGTGTAATTTGATATTGCCCGCAACCGATAATGGACACTACTCAGTCCTGTAATAGATTAGCCAAATTACTGAAGGTATATACTACGCTCGGCAAAACTATTTAAATTATTGTTGCCCCGGGGTTAACTGGCGTATTACGAAGTGGAATATCCTGAACTCACAAACTAATACTTCCTTAATTATCCATGTTCCAATCTACCAGAATCTATTTGAGTGAAGATAAGTCAACGATTTGTCCGACGTTATGGCAGTCTAACTAGTGGAAAAGGATTTTTACTATAGCTAAAACACTTCTATTAAATGAAAAGAATATCTAACTTTATAGGTATAAAAATTCTAATTTTGATGTGGTATTATTAAGAAAATATATGAGGTTGAATTGATGCAAAAATTTTTAGAAGAGATTAAATCTAATTAGCCTTACCTCTTAATCCCCAACAGTTTACTGTTGTCCTATTAATTTATATAAATATGTAGAGAAAGTTACTTACTGCTTCAGGGAAAATTAACCAGATAATTTAACTCATATTACAAAGTGAAAACATCCCAAGGCAAAAACTTTCAGGTATGTAGATGAACCTTATAAAAACAATTTCTTAAGGCGAACTATTATAAAAAGTAACCAATGTCGATAATTCTTTCAATTAAAAAAATAATTGTTTCAATTAAATAAAAGTACTATAAGTATCGTTTGTTTAAAAAAAATACAATTGTTTTTTTTTGTTATGATGAGAGATGGCCCTCAGATGTAGGACGTCCCCCCTCAAGGCATCGGTGGCTGAAGGCGCCGGTGGCAGGCGGCTTATCTTAAGACGCGTGTCACCCGCGTCGTCAGGCAACTAGTGCTTCCATTTATGGGATCGACGCCGAAGATGGAGACAGGCCAGTGCCTATCACCATCCTCACCGTCGACTCCCCATCGAGTAATTTTGGGAAACCCCTGTCATGGCAGGTTCCCAGTGACCATCGGTGGAAGAAACGAAGAGATAGAAGCCTCCCGAGAAATTTACTGAGACCGTTCCGACACCTCACCACGACTGGTCAACACCCTGTTGATACCCAGGAAGCCGATGTGTCGGAGTGGCCAATTGACGGGGGCGGGTGGATATCCAGGCCGTCGACCCTGTCGCATAGGCAGGCGATAGGACGCCTGTTAGCTAAGTCGGTGGAGGATCAACGGTCAGGCAACCACTCACCCATGCTACAACACTTGAACAGAGGAAAAGGACAAAAAGAAATGTAGGGTCCACTGTCCACGTGAACTCGCGCAGAGTCAGGCGATATACGCCTGTTAACCAGACTCCAAGCCCACGTGACAGGGATTTAATTGACTTAAGGGAGGCTACCGCAAAAGTTACTAAAAGATGAAGTTGTTTAAGTAGAAGAAAGATAGGAAAGAGGAAAAAGGAAGAAGTGAAACGGGCTAGGGCACCGCGGTAAGTACCTTCGCCCAATACCCAATAGTCAGAGGGACTTGGATTGAGAAGTGAGCTTAAAAGAGAAAGAAGTCCACTCATGACTCCTCTCGCTGGCCTAAGCCACGTAACAAATATCAAAAGAGTCGGCTGGATTATAAAGAAAACTGATTAATAATGACGGCATGGGATGGAGAACAAGATAATAGAAGACGGAAATGCCGACGGGGAAAGTTACGGTATCACTAAGTGACAAACAGACGTGTCCATGCCATCTGTCCGTTAGACTAAGGAACTCAACGTGCATTAAGCTCCTTAGCCCAACGTTGGGCGCCATTTTATGTAACTGTCTGGAGTGGGTGTGCCATAGCACGAAATCGGAAGGTAAACACATCTCAAAAAAAAGGATGCGCAAGACTCACTTTACACAAAAAAAAATAGAGAATGGGGCAGAAAGAAGGTGGCTGGGCAGGCTTGATAGCCGAGGAGGATTGCCGAAATTGAAGCATCCGCTGTACCGATCGGTGCGCTAACTAGCTCGCCGAATGGGGTGGGGTTCGCGGTACAGGAATGCCGAAGGGTGACAGTTTAAAAAAAACTAATAACTCGTGCCTGAATACGATAAATATAGAAGAAAGGCGGTGGCGGAGAAAAACCTACCGAGGCCAACAAGAGGGGGCCAATTAAAAGGGGAGAGAGAGGGGGTCACCGGTTACGCTGCCATTTAGGGGGGAACACACAAAATCACGATCTGTCCACAAATGATAGGCACTTACCTTGTTGGGGCATCCTACTCCTTGGGCTTCACCCCCTTCGTGCTGCTTTATGCCTCCATCAGTTCGGGTTTGCTATTTTTATTATATTTTCCCATTGGCGTTTCCAGTTGGGGGGCCTCGGTAGCCTAGGGGGTAAGGCGTCTGGCTACTATCCGAAAGGTCCCGGGTTCGAATCTCGGCCAACCCCACGGTCCTTAGCCTTTTCCACTTTCCCATTTACATAACTTTCCTTCTTTCTTCTTCCCTCTTTACATTCCTGATTCCTCCTGTCATAGCCTTCCTTAGCCCTTCCCCGCTCCACCAAAGCGCATGTCATCGGTTGGTTGATGAGATTCAACTCGTTTCAGGAGGCATAACACTCCAGCGAGTTGTTTCTCGATGCCCCGATGTCAAAGTCGCACTAGTAATGGTTGGAAGTAGGTGGACTAAAAATATCGCGGGTGGGTTGTGGCAGTTCCTTCCTTCCCCGACTAGAGCTGCTGTTCGACATTGCACTCTATACGAATAAAATAGATTGTCGACAGTATAAAGGGCCTTTCCTGAGACTCTAGTCTTTCACATAAAAAAAAAAAAATATTGGCAGTTATAGGGACTGCCGATAGAAGTGAAAACTTAGAACTTAGATGTTGAAATTCGATTCTTTTGAAGTAATACAAAATTCTATATTTCTTGAAAGGACTAAATCTTTTTGATTGCAGTATTTTCATTAGGACATTAACCAACTTATTAAAATATGTAGCACAAGTAACTGCGTCTTCATTAATAAGTGTACTTTTTTCTATAAAATTTAATGCTGCTGCATCTTCAACCGATATCTCAGAATTATTTTTTAAATTATGTAATAATTGTAGCAATTTTGACCATCCTATTTCATTAGCACTTATTGTAAAAAAGATACCATCGGGTTATGGTAACTAAAGTAAGAAATGAAAATGTTTGATTCAAATTTATCTAAGTATCGCGTAAAAACCGCATCGATCGTCGTTTTATATTTGGTAGTATGTACTAAGTTTCCGATCATTGGACATATTAAAATTAAGTGTTGCATTTAAAAATTCAATTAATGGTAGATTTTTATCATCTGCAAAGTTAATATTGAAGTCTCCACTTAAAATCATCGGTACATTATCATATTTTTCGCCGAATCTTTTTTCGAGGATTTTTTCGAGGATTTTGTATAAATCATCAAATTTTCGAATAAAAATTGTTGTATCTGTCTCATAGATTTTCCAGGCGAAATATAAACGGCAACCATTAATATGTATTGCCCATTCTCGGAACTGCAACGAGCAACGCATATTTCGCCTATATCAGAAACATTAACACCAATGCTTCTAGTGAATTTAGTATGTATGTCCATATATGAAGTAATGAAGTGTGACGTATCTTGA
Source organism: Thereva unica (assembly GCA_949987705.1). Taxonomy (NCBI): domain Eukaryota; kingdom Metazoa; phylum Arthropoda; class Insecta; order Diptera; family Therevidae; genus Thereva; species Thereva unica. The sequence continues at coordinate 155,674,201 of OX465281.1, read as the reverse complement.
GTATTGTGATAAATAGCTACTCCTGCTGCTGGAACTTCGGGTCTTTTATAACTTACAACAAAGTTCAAATTCGGAACATCAAGTGGTTCTTCGTTTTTCATACGAGTTTCTGACAAAAGCAGAATATTTGACTTTTTTACGATAGCATCATTTTTTAGATCAGCTGCATGCGCATGCAAACTATGACAATTGAATGAAAATATCGATAATCCTTTCTTGTTGGAGATGAATTCTAGAAAAGTTTTGGTGACCGTTTGTAGTGTATTGTTTTGTAACCTTTTCAATTCTAACGTTAGATCCTCTCGATGACTTGTTGATTTTTTATGATGTTTATCTGTTTCTGAAGCATTTAGAGGTGTTCCTGTCCTACCAATCCAAAATTTCCAGCTGCTGCTAATATTTTCTTGAGTAACCAAAAATAAACCTTGAATCTTCGTGACTCTTCTTAAAGCTACGTATACTAACTCTCTAGGATGTTTGCGATCGTATTCGTAGACAATTGCATCATAAGTACCTCCTAAGCCATCTTCAGGATCAAGGATCCAAACAAATTTGGAAAACAGATATTTAACACATCAGTCAAAATGACTGGTTTTATATTTTCATTTTCGATGCTTAATTGAATAATAGTAGGCGGTCAGATTTATTTTTTTATTCAAAATCAAAAAGTTTTTGATTATAATCGATTGAGCGCGTGCGCCAGTCATGAGCATGTCGGTGACGCGAACCCATAACATTTTCCCCTTTCAAAAAGTGCCCAACGCGGCTAAAGAAGTTTTCACTTCAAAAAAAAAAAACAGTGGGTGTGTGTACTTATGTACACGCATTAGAAGTTATACTTCTTTGGCGTGATTTTAAGACTAATTTTTAATTTCTACACAAATATTTTATTGGATTCTTTCTATTTTCGTGCGTTGGAAGGTGCAAGCATTATGATGCCGACACGCTCAAGGCTGTCGGTTATACCGTATTCTAATCCTAACTCAAATCACCAACTAATTGGGTCATTAGGCCTAATTACAATTATCTTAAGATGGGCTTAGGATGCCTCATGAAATTCTCTTAAGACTGGCTAATTTTCTACCAAAACGTAATGAATGTTAAGCTTAATATGCGTCGCAAAGCTGGATCAGCATTTATTTACCTGATAATACTACTGGTACTTCTAAGCCCATCTCACTTCTTTTTTGTTCATTTCCGCCTTAGCTTCTGATTGAGGAATTTAGCTTCTCCTCCACTTTAGTCAGTAAATCAAACGATCGTACCATTATAGTCTAAGACGTTCGTTGCTCTTAGCCGTGCCTTTTGCTGTAGGTTACAGTGCAGCAGTTTGCTCGGCTAATCTACGGCAATCAAAAGGACATCGTCTGTCACAATGAGGAATTCCAGGCGTTGCGTAGACTCATTTTGCCGGTATGCTCTCGTAACTCACCTGTGGGTTCATCGACCTTGGGTAGATTCATTACGTCACTTCCAAATTCTGTTCACTTCCCCAGCTTCTTCTTTTAGTTGTTACTCAATTAAATTGAGTGGGTTAGGGTAATTGAAATATGATACGAAGAGTTTCATACTAAGGACATTAATGAATCGGCAAATACAGCATCAACGCTTCCAAAGTTTGAGTGACAACACTCCGAACCTGTCCAAACACCATTGTTGGACGCTTGACATTGGACATTAGTAGTTCGAGTAGCGGCCACACGATGCGTTCTACCATTAAACGTCCAACGTTGGAAAGTGCTCATAGCATCGTTTAGAGCCGGCTTTAGCTGAAAACTAGGATATGTAATTTATTTCCCTCCATAGCCTCTGGGTAAAAACCTCCTCACCCATGGACATCGTGAACGGACTTTGGCTACGAATTTTTATATGCCCATATAATAATAAACTTAATAGCTAAAGGATTGGAGTTGCAATGCTTCCCTCCTCTACCCCTTCGCCTATATCGTCCGCAGGCCGTATCAGAACATCAAAATTGGCAGCGTGCAGTAAATTAGGGCATGAGATAAAAATGCAGCACGCTGCAATCAAAAGTATTTCAATTGGCTGAGGCTGGTAAAATGACAAGCAAAGCAGCGTGCTGCATGTTCATATCATGTCTTAAATTTGCAGTACGCTGCATATTTCAGATTCTGATAGGGCCTCCAGCAAACCCATCGTAGCTACAGGCCTGGAAGCAGCCGGTGCCGATCCTGCATTTGCTTGAATGGATGACTTTTCTCGTGTAATAACATAGTGGAGCCAAGTTTTTTAGTTCATTTTTTCAATAAAAAGTTGTAAAATATTGTATTTTATCACTTTTTTCTGCACCTGGATTACCAGTGATTAGTGTTTCAGTGATTGGATTAAAACAATTTCAAAAAATTTAGTGAACCAATATGTTTTAATGGTTTAATTGTGAAGGTGACCAGTTTTGTTTACATTCGCTGTGGTTTTGTCGAGTTATTTTAGGGCAAAAATGTTGAATTTGTGTGGTTATTGAGTTAAAAGTGAATTTAAAGTGATTAAAGCTTGTTGAAGAATAATTTTTAAAAATATTAAAGCAGAAAAATGTGTAGGAAAAAGTTCAAAATTTTTGTTATTCATGTTGTGTGGTGGTACTTGCACTTATGTTTTAATAACTATTCCGTAATAATGTTTAACTATTTTAAATTCACTTTCTATTTCATTACCACATAAATCCAACATTTTTTCCCTAAATTAACACGAAAAAACCACCATGAATGTAAACAAAACTGGTCACCTTATCAATTTCATTCAATTTATTCACTCGGATCACTAACTAACTTATCACCGATAATGCACGTGCAGTATAAAATGTTAAAATACAATATTTTGCCACTTCTTACAAGTTAAAAACTTGGCGAGTCTATGATATTACACTACGAGTTAGAGAAATTGCCTTCCATCCAGTAAAACCCCTCACCCACAAACAGCACACAGTAAACACTACGAATCTTCCTATGCGCACGAAAAACCAAACATACGCTTAGCTGATGACTCGAACATGAAATTTATTTCCCTCCATAGCTGCCTGCCTGCCTGCCTGCCTCACGGTCTAAATAGTCACCTCCTTAAAAAAATACTTTTAAATATTTTTTTTTTAAAGCACTGCAATGTCTGTAACTAGGAAAAAATGATTTTTTGATGTACCTTTTTTTATTCTAAAGTACTTAGTACTAATAATAAAAAGGTAACGGTACACGAGCCCCAATTTTTTTTTTACCAAAAAATTGTCCACATCAAAATATACGTTGTGTGTCAATTTCTTCAATATTGGTGAAATAACACAGGAGTTATCACCTGTTCAATTATTGAAAAAACGGTACTTTAGAGTGGAATTACAGGATAACGGGACTTGAGCGACACTTTTTGTTTTCACAGTTGGAATGTACATAATTAACTGTACTTTGTGTAAAAATTTCATCAAAATCGGAGGTGGGTACTGGTATACTGTAGTATTACCACAACGGTGTTAGTGCCTTTGTTTTATTTTTGTGGTTTGTCTTTCCGTAGGGCGACCGTTACAGGCAGTTCTTTTGTACGGTTGCGAAACATGGAGAGTCACCCAATTCATCACAGGGCGCCTGCAAGTCTTCATCAACAGATGCCTTCGAGGTATCCTAAAAATCCGCTGGCAAGAATTTTAAACCAAGAACTATGGCGCCGATACTATATTGCTTATGGTGTTCTACTTTTCATAGCCTTTAATTTGATACCCATGTCTCGGGTGTTGTGAAGAAAACGGTAATCCGCCCTCTTTAGATGGCCGCCATGAATCTAAAACATAGCCTATGGCATTCTACTTTTAATGCCCTTTCATTTAATACCCATGTATGGGGAGTTGTGATACTACTTAAGTATACTATATTGGTTATGGTGTTCTACTTAACATACTCTTTCATTTGATACCCATCTCGGAGGGGTTGTGAAGAAAATGGTAATCCGCCCTCTTGAGATGGCCGCCATGGACCAAAAGATATATTGAGTATACTATATTGCTTATGGTGCTCTACTTATCATACTTTTTAATTTGATACCTATCTCGAAAGGGCTGTGAAGAAAATGGTAATCCGCCTTCTTGAGATGGCCGCCATGGACCAAATGATAAATTGAGTATACTGTATTGCTTATGGTGTTCTACTTTTCATAGCCTTTCATTTGATACCCATGTCACAGGTGTTGTGAAGAAAATGGTAATTCGCCCTCTTGAGATGGCCGCCATGGACCAAAAGATATATTGAGTGTACTATATTGCTTATGGTGTTCTACTTATCATATTCTTTAATTTGATACCCATGTCGAAGGGGTTGTGAAGAATATTTCAATCAGCCCTCCTGAGACGGCCGCCATGGCTATAAAGGCGTATTGAGTATTCCATATTGCATTGTCTTCAGAGCTAAAGCTGTATGCAAAATTTCAGCATCATCCGGAAGTATTTGAAAAATCGATTGCAAAATTTGTTCCGTGAAGAAAGCAGTAATCCGTCCTCTTGAGACGGCCCCAAGGATCTAACGGTAAAATGAGTATAACATATTGCATCATTGTCATCGGAGCTGAAGCTGTGTGCAAAATTTCAGGGTGATCGGGTAATCAGAAAATGAAAAAAACAGACACAGAAAGTCAGATTTTTCTTCCAAAGCTATGTTTTTTCATTATTAATACGATTTTGGGGGCCATTTTGAGCATTGTAAGCATGTTAAATCGACTTTTTTTACTTGTACATCAGAGTTCAAGTTTTGAAGAAAATTTTAAGCTCTCGAACGTGGATCCAGAGAAATCCATGGACCAAGAGGAACCTTTTTACAATAACGTCTTTTTTTACAAAAAGTGAAATTTCAAAAATTACACCATTTTTTCAGCTGGCAAGAAGCAATATCTGTACCAAATAACAAATATGTAAGTTGCGTTAAACAAAAGTAATTAACAAATTAAAAAAACGTGTTTTTCGACAGTTTTTCCCATTTTTTTTATACTCTACATACCTTCCAAAGAAAATTCCACTTTAAACTACCACGATTGCTTGGTTACTTAATTTTTTATAGCGTTTTGAACACGTTAACCTTTTTTCACAACATTAACGTTTAAAAATAAGCAAAAAGAGTCAAGTAGCAACTAAAATATATCAGTTCGTAGAAATCTAGTTGGGACGTGGGTTTTACCCCTTCGGTCACACTTCCCAGTATGATGAACGAAGATGGAATAAACTGACTTCTTACAAAATAGTTATTCGTTTAGCACTAGTGGAAAATTGGCTAGTATCAGAACTGATGACAAAGAATCACGAGAGAAGCTAGTTCAAATAACTATAATAGTAGTAAATCCACAAGGTTTTTCTAGAGAATTTGTTTTTCCTGAAGGTTAGCAAACAAACATGTCCTCCGTATTTCGCTGCACTAAAGCGGGTGTTCAAATTCGTATTGAGCGTGCTGAAGCGCCGTTGACAAACTGAGAAGCGAATGACTTCATTTGGAAATACCAGAGCTTTCCGGAGATATTAGCAAAACTGTAACTGTTAAGTACTTGTCAGACTTGACCAAAAAGAACAAATTTTGCGGTAACTACTGGAAATCTCGGGATAAACCGCAAATTCCTGAAACTGTATCACGCGTAGAAAACAATTCCCCGTCAAAAAGTGCTAATCCAAGGTTTGAAAAATTCGCACTGTTTGTAAAGAAAGGGTAACGAAATTTTTGAACGATTTTTAAAGGTTGTCGGATTTTGATAAGTGATGTTTTGTTGGAAGGCTATCGCTGTGCAGAACCCAAAATAGATCACTTCGTTTAGAACGGGTCTCATTCCATCGAGCTTATTAGATATTAGCAATACTTGTCAATTTAAGGTCTTTCTGACAATTAGCCGATTTTTTTTCTATTTAAACAAAAATGGCCGACCGAATATTATGAAATTTTTTTCAGAGCATTTCTTCGTTAATATTCTTTTTTCGTCACTTCAATGAAGTCGATAAAGTTTTTAGTTCGCGCGGTATCGTGCAGATACAAAAATCCTAAACGTCGTTTAAACAAAAAAAAAACCTCAATTAAGTCAATATCTTTCGTGGTTCGGGCGATATCGTGCAGGTACAGAAATCACTTGCGCCGCTTAAACCAAAAAAAACGGCTCGACCGAATTTTATGAAAATCTTTTCAGATCATATTTCGGTTAATACGCTTCGAACGACACCTCAACGAAGTCGATATCTTTTTTGGTTCGCGCGATATCGTGCAGGAAAAATGACCACATCCGTACGCACACACACACATACTTCCTCCCAATTTTTTGCTTAAAGTGCTCCTGGGACCTTGAAAGATGTAAATACGTCGAAATTTTCGTTTTCGATTTTGGAACCGATTGCAATAACTTCCTATAGTGGAAAGTTAAAAATCTGGGTGGGCCCAGATTTGAAACCACCGTTACCGACTGACCACAGTCACAGACAGATGATAAACAACACACCATTTTTTTTTTTTTTCAATTTTTAAGTATGTAGAGTAACTAGGTAGTTAGAATCACATGAAATTAAAATTTAGAATTCAATCTAAATATCATATTCATTAATCGAAATTTAGTCTTCTACTTTTCCTTAAAACTCCCTGCAAGACTTATGCCGTGTTCACAATGTTAAAGTGCTAATTTTGCTATGTGCACAGTGTTGAAGTGAATTTTCGGACACAATTTAAAAAATGTCAATATCAGCTGTTACATTAAAAAAATATTCACTAAAGAAATTGCTAACAGAATTCTCGATCTTTACTAAAACTTGATTTGACCGGACTTTACTTAATTTTAAAATCAAATTTACTTAATTTTTAAGTAAAGTCGATAAAATTTGGCGAGATTTCTGTTAACTGAATTTTAGTTCAGACTATCTCTTTCGGATAAAAATATGTAAGTGCTGCCATCTAATGAACCCGAATGAGAAAAAACGGAAAATTCGATTTTTATTAATTAAATTTTCACAAATTATGCACTCGCAAAGCTCTCAAATGACTTTTGCCGCAATATTTTTTTTATTTTTAATATATTTTATGTTTTTCAATAGAAATTAAGTAACATAAATGATCTACTTTGGTACAATAATTCTTCTTGTTCATTAGTGTGAGAACCAGATGTCAATTGCTTATTCCGAATTTCCGAAATTTGAGTGTTGAAGTTGAAGTAGAGCCAACTTTAACTGATGTTCTCAAATTTTGACTTGAGATGGAAATAGAGAATTAGGCAGTGGAATGAGCGGGACGGAACATAAAATAAATCCACTTTCTCATTGTGCACGAGGCATTATTCCGCGTTTATATTCAGCAGAAAAAAAATTTTATGTTAATTAGCACTAAATTAGAAATTTTGTACCCGTATCCAATTTTCATCCATCGCATTGCCGAAAAACTGCGCATGCAATCGGCCGAGCTTATGGCTATTGTTATAGCAACCTGAAATAAAATGAAATTTAAATTTAACATATGTAGTTGTGTCGATTTAAGATTGAGAAACACGGTATTTTTTAAAAATTGCAACACAAGCGCACTACGCTTTCACGTAAATATTAAAAAATATTTACCTGTAGCAATTTAACGTTAAAAACTCTATTTTTTTATTCTTGAAAATACCTCTTAAAATTGCCATATCTCCGTGCAATAGGTCTGTATCAATTGCTGATCATGGCAGATTGGTTTCGTTGTTGACGTGGTGTCGACTAGTACTATGTATACATGATGAGTTGAAAAGTTAAGATGAGGTTGAGTTGAATTTTCGAATCGCGTCACAAATCACAATTAAAACACAGAGACGCTGCTGTCAACTAAATTAAATTACTCAACTATTGAACTCGCGTCTATATGCATAATTTCATCTCAACCCAGATAGCAGAGCTGAGTCGAGTTCAGTCGACCCTATCCCAACGTACATGCAGTTAGACTCGGAGCCTGAGTTGCCTTCGTCTTTTAGACCTTCGTAACGGCTCTAAGGAAATTTCGTTTGTATTCGAAAATTTCTCTGTCTTATCCCAACAATCTTATGCCCACAACACCAGATTAGCCCACTCGTCTCATTCCCTCCACCGGCAACTCCCTCTTTCACGCACTCAACAAGATATGAATTCGTTTGTAAATAGAACAACTCGACTGTGGAATAATCTCTCGCAGTCGGTGTTTCCGAGCTCCTATAACATCCAAGAAATCAAACGCAGGGTTCATAACCACCTTTGGTATTGAGAACTTTATTTTATCTGCAAATCTTTATTAATATACAATACAATTAATATTTTCTTCAATAATTATATTAACGTCTTAACATTATCGTCTTCTTTAGCATCAGGTGAGAGTAGCGCCTAAACTCGTCCTCCTGGGTGCCACCTCTATTCTGCTAGTCTGACATCTTCTTCGAAAAATCCAGGGCTGGCAGTACATAAGCTGTTTCCATAGGTCGCTGGTTCATATCCGGCTCGAAGGACCAATGTTCAGAATTAGCAATTTAATTTCTGAATATATGAAGGTGCCGGAAGGGTGTGATTCAATAAAAGATAAACCTTTCCAAATAACTAACTAATGTTTTATTTTGATTTGATAATTAATCCTTTCGAATATAATTCTAATATGATTTTGATGTACTTAATTAAATGAATTTACTTGTTAAGATTTAATATTTTATTTGTTTTTGTTGGAAAAAATTACTAACGCCACCTGGATGTCGGGTTGTATGGTTTTTGATGGACCTCTGCAATTAGCTGCCCAAGTGCAAGGAATGTTGCCTTTTGTACTCAGATGCAATATCTTAAAGAAGCTGCCTTTGATAGTTGCTGCCTGCGCACTGATTTGCTGCCTGCGCACTGCTTTGCTGCACTGCCTCGCTGCTGGTGTGTTGTTGTGTCTCAGGGTATCGGGGTCCCTCTCGTGTTCGATAGTTGCTGCAAATCAATTTTTGCGTATTAAGTTTTTGGTGAGAAATCTCACTGTGATTCCCTTTAGAATGCTAACTCTGTACTTTAGCAGATTCTAAGATAGGAAAAAGCTTCAATACTGCTTTTTTGTTTGAAATTGCTTCGAAAACCTCAAGACGATTTTATATCTTCTAGGCCAAATCGCTAGAAAGACTGAATGCAATCTCAATGTTCAGAATTAGCAATTTAATTTCTGACTCAATAAAAAGGTGCCGGAAGGGTGTGATTCAATAAAAAGATAACTTTTTCCAATAACCAAATTACTATTTATTCGCAATTAATTATTAGATTTTCTCAAATATAAATTCAATAAAAATTCAACAAATTGCCAAAATATTTCAATTCAATCTTAAATTCGTTATTAATTCGTGATTTAGTTTCAAGTACTAAATTATTCTTTATTTGTTTGTAAATAAGAATTACCAAAATATTGCTTGCTCTAGAAGCTTAAATGGATAACGCCACCTATCTGTCAGATGACGATTGATGTTTCGCCTGATGTGTTCTGCAATTAGAACAGCCAGGAATAACCTTTGTGTTGCTGCACTCTGGTTTCGTTTCTTGGGAATCGCTTGGGATTTGCTTGCTGTTTGTTGCCTGGTTGCTGCTTACTGCCCTGGTTGCGGCTTGCTGGACTGCTTTGCCTTGTTTCTTCGCAAATTCGTCCCTCTGTGGTTGGTTAGAGTAACTGCTGAAATCAATTTTGGTGATTAAGTTACTGCTGTATTAAAGACTTCAAAACTGTCTTTAATTCGGGCTTGACTGGGAAAAGACCTCAATTCTGTCTTTCCAGAATGCTAAGTTCGATACTTAGGCTTTGAAATTGCTTTATTACTAAAACCTCAATACAGATTTTATCTTCTAGTTCAAGACTCTAGAAAGATTAAAAGCAATCTGATTTAACGCCGTCTGTGCGTCGGTATTTATTTCTACTCAAACAATAGCTGCGGCTATCCTTTGGCAGGGGGCTTCGTTTTCGAAGTACATAATTTCGAATTTTCGGGCTTATTTACTTGTGTTGTGAAATCAGCTGTTCTTGTTTTTCTTACGGCTGTCAAATGGAGGCGCTTTTCTGGTAAGTATTTTTATCCTTTCCTTTCTTAATTTATGTATTAATTTTATTCTATATTTTCAGGTTTTTAGTGGGGAATGAGGAGAGGAGGAGTCGGCGATCATTCCATTGGGGTTGACAGGTGAATGGTTTTGTGGAATCTGTTGTATATTTTTAATCTTTGTTTGTTTACAGAATTTGTCGATTTGCCGACGGCTTTTTGGCATTTTCTTGGACGGATTTTTCATTGCCTTGGATTTTAATTTTCAACTTTTAAAAACAGGTAAGGACTTATATTTTTAATATTGTGATGATTATGCGCCATCTGTCGAGAGGATGAATCAACGATTTTCGGTTGTTGTCTGAACTAAGAATTTATGTACTAAACTAACGAGCGATAAGCGAAGACAACTTCAAGCTGGTCGAAACTTAACGAAATAAAAGAACATACCACAAGGAACCAGAAAACGAAGGTTCTAGAAAGTAGACAAAGGTGGAGCTGCCTATATAAAAGCGCCTGGCAGCCGCTATCGAGTCAGTTTTGATTATAAAGGCGATACAAGTGTTCCAAAGTGAAAAGTGGTGATTTATAGTGAAATAAAAAGCGATAATTAGAATTGAATAGTGCGAAATATTAAATTTGCTAGTGATTATAGTGAACTCTAAGAATTGTGTTTATTTTTAAATTGTGTTTGGTTTGTAATAAATAAATTATTGTGTGGATTATTCAAAAGTGTATTCCTTAATTAATCCTACGAATCCGTTAAGCCGTAAAAACGTAACAATTGGTGTCAGAAGTGGGCTTAATTAAGAGATAAGTGAAATAAGTGAACTTGAACAATAATTGTGATTGGACTTTAAATTTTGTGCGTGAGAAATAAGGACTTATTAGTAAAATGGGTCGAAAGCTAGTGGATTTGCGCACTGTAGAATTGAAAAGAGAGTTAAGTAAACGCTCATTGTCAACGGTGGGGGCTAAAAGTTCCCTAACCGCCCTGCTTCGAGAAGCTATGGTGAACGAAGGTAAGGATCCTGAAGCCTACATCTTTGAAGACGAGGTAGAAGCGGAGCCAGAAGAATCGACAGTGAGTATGGCAGAACTTTTTAAGACATTGATGGTGATGAAAGAGGCGCAAGAACGGTCTTCAGCTGCGCAAGAACGGTCTTCAGCTGCGCAAGAACGTGCATCAGCGGAGATGAAGGAAGCGCAAGAACGTGCATCAGCAGAGATTAAGGAAGTGACAGCCGAGATGAGGGAAGCGCAAGAACGTTCGACTACAGAGATCAAGTCGGAAGTGTTGGCGTTAAAAGATGAACAGAAACTGTTAGCAGTAGCTCATGAACGCTCGTTAGCAGAACTCAAAGAGTCTATGGAAGAGCAGAAGAACCAGCTGGAGCAGAAAATCGAATCATTCTCCCTTTCTGTCGACAACAAGCTAAATAACATGAAAGAAAATGTAAGGAATGATCTGGGAAATCTCGAATCTTCCATCAAGGCAAACGTAAGGAATGATCTAGAAAAACTCGAAATTGAACTAGAAACCGTCAGAGCCGATCTAGAAAGAGTAAAGATTCACCACCCAGCGACGGCATCTCATGAAGTCATCGGAGTTAGGAAACTACAGCCTCCAACTTTCGACCGGCAAAGCCCATGGCCTACTTATAAGCTTCAATTCGAAGCGGCAGCAGCAGGCAATTTCTGGACTGGGAAGGAAAAAGCAACGGCCTTAACGTTGTCATTAAGGGGCACAGCAGCAGAAATATTGCAGTCAATACCAGCAGAACATCGCAACAGCTACGGGTTCTTAGTTCAAGCGATGGAAATGCGTTACGGTGATCAGCACCTGCAAGAGGTTTATCGACTTCAACTTCGCAATAGACTTCAAAAGCCAGGAGAAACTTTACAACAACTATGCGCCGATATCGAGAGGTTAGTGCATCTGGCTTATCCTAGTTTCGGCCAAGACTACATCAACGAAGTAGCAAGAGAGGCTTTTCTTAACTCTTTTGCCGACCGAGATCTACAACAAGCAGCCAGATTGGCCGGAAAGAAGACTACAGCAGAAGTTCTGGCATATGCTCTGGCATACGAGGCAGCGAAGCAAGCAACAAGGAATACGGTCCACCTCAGGGGAATCAATATGACTGAGAACATTTGCCATCGAGTCAACACCTCGGAAGTACGTCGTCGTCTACGATGCTGGAACTGTGGCGAGCCGGGCCATTTACAAAGGAGTTGCCGAAAGCGAAGGAGAGTGGAATCGCCAGGGAGTAGGAGTGGCTCAACATGCTGTGAAAAATGTGGACAACGGCAGAAAGGCGACCGGAGGGAGTTAGTGGGGAAAATGGAGACCCCTGATGTCATCGTCAACATCACCCAACTGCAGCGTGGCAACAACAGCCTTGTCATCGAGGGGAAAGTTGGTGATAAACAATACACAATTACCGTGGATACAGGTGCTTCAAGATCTGTCATCAGGGCTGATTTGGTCGGTAGAAAGTGGCTGAAAAACGCGGACCAGTACATTCTGAGAACTGTGACAGGAGAACCAGTGAAATTACATGGGGAAACAATGATGGACGTGGTACTCGGCGACATTAAGTTTACACATTCGTTCCTGGTAGCTGACATAGTAGACGAATGTATTCTTGGTTTGGACTTTATGACAATACACGGAATACTATTGGACCTTGGAGAATTGATGATGAAACACCGCAACAGGGGAATTCCAATGGATACTGCACTGCACCATGCGAACCAGGTTTTAAGTATCGTTGGCGTATTGAGGAAAAGTGTCAAAAGACGACTGCGGAGCCAAGCATAAAATATGAGGACCAAGAAATTCGAGATGCGCAACGCGACGACCCGGACATTTTTGCGATTTTGTCATGGAAAGAACACAACGAGAAGCCTAAATGGAAAGACATCGCAGAGAGAAGTGAAATCCTGAAGAGCTATTGGGCCCAATGGGATTCATTGCATATCGAAGGAGGAGTAGTGAACCGCAAATGGGAAACAGCTGATGGTACTCTCATCGAATGCAGGTGTTAGTCCCTCGTGCTGGAATAACAGATATTCTTGAGGAGTGTCATAATAGCCCGTCAGGAGAACATTTGGGAGTCTACAAAACTCTGTCAAAAATAAAGGAGAGATTCTATTGGCTTCCCATGCGGGAGGATGTTACGAATTGGTGTCGCAAATGCACAGCTTGTGCCGGCAGCAAGGGTCCTCGAGTAAGAGCGAAAGGAGAAATAAGACAACACCACGTTGGAGCCTCAGTTGACAAAATCTCAACTGAGAATCCTAAGACGGCCAGTGACAGGATGAAACCAAGGTACGACCTCCGAGCAAACTGTAGCGGATTCCAGGAAGGTGACCTCGTTTGGCTGTTCAACCCTCGAAGACGGAAAGGCAAGTCTCCGAAACTTCAGCGTCAGTGGGAGGGCCCTATAAAATCCTAACACGGATCAACGATGTGGTCTACAGGATTCAACAAGGACCCAAAGCAAAGAAGAAGATTGTGCACATAGACAGGCTGTGCCCATATCATCAGCCGGATCCAGGATGGACAACTGTTCGGGACGAACAGTCCTAAGAAGGGGGCAATGTGATGATTATGCGCCATCTGTCGAGAGGATGAATCAACGATTTTCGGTTGTTGTCTGAACTAAGAATTTATGTACTAAACTAACGAGCGATAAGCGAAGACAACTTCAAGCTGGTCGAAACTTAACGAAATAAAAGAACATACCACAAGGAACCAGAAAACGAAGGTTCTAGAAAGTAGACAAAGGTGGAGCTGCCTATATAAAAGCGCCTGGCAGCCGCTATCGAGTCAGTTTTGATTATAAAGGCGATACAAGTGTTCCAAAGTGAAAAGTGGTGATTTATAGTGAAATAAAAAGCGATAATTAGAATTGAATAGTGCGAAATATTAAATTTGCTAGTGATTATAGTGAACTCTAAGAATTGTGTTTATTTTTAAATTGTGTTTGGTTTGTAATAAATAAATTATTGTGTGGATTATTCAAAAGTGTATTCCTTAATTAATCCTACGAATCCGTTAAGCCGTAAAAACGTAACAATATTTATATTTAACTAATTCGTTTCTATTTCCAGGTATAAATTTCTTGTAGTTTGTTTTGTGTAGTGCTGTCTTTTAACATGTGTGTTTTTGTTTGTACTTTTATGTGATCATGATCATGTAATTTTGTTTTGCTGATTTTTTAATAAAGTGATAGAATAGAGAAATTGGTGTTTTTACTTGTTTTTTCCCTTATTATTTTATTTCGTTTTCAGGGTTTTTTTTTGCAGGTTTTTGATTTTAAAAAATAAATGAAGAAAATAGTGAATTTTGTGCGCTTTTATTTTAGTGTCGCCGGAACACAATCCACGTAAGTTGTTTCTTGATAGCACGTAAGTTGTTTCAAGACCTCTTCATACAAAAAATTTTGTAACATTTGAATTTTTGTATGAAGAGGTCGATTGACTTATGTGCTACCACCCCAGCTCTCACCTTTGCTTCCAAGTTGCGTCTTTGCTTTAGAAATATTTGTTCAAAATTGAAAAAATTTGTAAGAGGAATCCTGAGTTATAACACGTCATCTAAATGCTAACAAGCATCCACTCACACCCACACACAATTATTTTAGTTTTTATTCAAAAGCGTACCTTTTTAGAAAATTTTATGATCTTTTGAATTGTTTGACATAAAATAACTTGAAACAACGGTTTTGTGATACAACCCTGTTAACTTGACATAACTGACGACGCAGCCTTAAAAGATTAGTTGTTCGATTGATTAAAATAATTGCAATAAACAGAAAATATTAAATCTAGTATAGGAAAAATGTATAGTTCAGTACTTATTTTGGCCAACAAGATTAATCCCGATTCAGCGGAATCAGCTTCATTTATCTTCCTACCGCTAGTAACAAAATAAAAATTACGCGACAAAAAACAGCGCAAACCCTGTTCAGATACATATCTCCTTTTAAATGGGAGATACGTACGTTGGCCAACCATCTTAATAGGCCGATCGGTAATAATAGTCTTGTGGCTCATCCAAAAACCGGCCACAAAATCGGCATTACGTTATTCTTTCAGCGACAAATGAACGACAAATTATTGCCTCAATGCCGTTTTGTTATCTTGCTCAGTTCGAAATATGCCTGTGGCTAGGCAGCTTGATATCATGCTAACGTTTTTATCATTATTTAAGCAATGAGATGAGCGACAAATTAGCAATAAATTAGCGATAAATTATAGACCTAGACCCATGTATGCCGACTTTTTGGCTAGCTAGCTTGATATATCTGCCGTTGCCACGGAGATCGAAGAGTGCCAAAAAGTGGATTTGTATTATGGGGTTATTATATACTGAGTTTCTATTGGAACCGAGTTGAGTTGGGTTTGAATTTAAAACTCAACGGCTTAACACTATGCGTTTCCATGATAAACTACCCGGTATCATACTGAAGATGATAGGCCCATATAATATATCTATGCTTGTATTCTGTTACGTATACGTATTTATGCGTACATACGTATACGTATTGATACGTACTTAGTTCCTCTTGTCCTCTCCTTCGTAAGAGATTATACTCTTTGTCTAAAGCTGGTAATAAATCTTGCAATGTGTTAAGTGCATGCAAGTTTATACTGAAGTAAGTAGTATTTAAAAGACTGCTGTCATATAAAAACGGCAATGCATTGTTTGAAATGCACTCGACACCCACGCAAGCAATACAATTTTTTTTTTATTTTTTTTTATGTGAAAGACTAGAGTCACAGGAAACGCCCTTTATACTGTGTCGACAATCTATTTTCTTCATATAGAGTGCAATGTCGAACAGCAGCTCTAGTCGGGGAAGAAAGGAACTGTCACAACCTACCAGCGATATTTTGCAGTCCACCTACTCCCAACCATTACTAGCGACTTTGTCATCGGTGCATCGAGCCCACCTGGCCCTCCCTTTGCTAAGCTCATGGAATCGCCAGTGAAAATATTCGCCATGCAGTCCAACAGAGGATTTATTGAACGTCTGATGACCTCTATATGTACTCTATATGATGACCTCTATATGGGACAAGAGTATTCTAAATCTTTAAAACGGCGATTTCTCATGAACGGCAGTTCGTACGGGAAAATGCGAAATCATAATCTATACACTTATTGCCAGCGATCTGATTAAAAGGTTCAATGAAACTGTTTATGTCTAGTTTGTTGTAATGACAAGTTCCTTGAGTTTTTTATTTATAGCAATTTAATGTGCCAATATTCACGATTACAAAACACCAAATATCATTGGTGTACACTAAGCTCGATAAATATGCAAACGCCCATACATAAATTGGCCATGTCATATGCTCGTGGATTGCCCGCGCGACTAATAGTTTATTTAAGAAAAATATTAAATAAAAGAATAACACTTTGTTTTAACTGATCTTTATTAAGTTCAAATGAAGACTGACTTTAATTATTTTCATTTATTATAATCAAGTGGGAAAGCTTTTTTGAGATTTGCTGATATTGCTTGGGAAAGGAAATGGGTGTTTGGGAAACATGATGCTGTACGTGACAATTAGGAAAATATGCTGGGATGAGTGTAGATATGAAAACTGTTTTGATGTACATATTAAATTACTGTCGATGCAATGGGTTGTGGGTTGGTATGTAACTCGTCCCCCCTTAAGTGAAGCGACGGCCAGAGGAGCTGGACCCTTGGAGGTTGGTCGGTGCCATTGGAATTTGTCTGTGTGTTTGTTACGTTAGCCGGGTTTCCTTGCTTCCTTTGGAGATAGAACCAAATGATGATGATGATGGTAATGCAGATGAAGGTTGAAGGAATTCCGTATGTGAAGTTTACTGTATGACTCATTCTTGTTTGTAGCAGATCGATCGTTTGTCTATTTTGGAAATGATAGGATTTGAGTTTTTGAAGCGAAAGTTGGTCTGTGATGGATATAGCCTTTATTTGGTTGAATGTAGATGGATAAATTCTGATGTCGTCCCAATAAACGCTGCTTCGTCCTTCATAAGTTATTCCATTTATTTGAACTTGACATTGTTTAAAATATATAAGCAACGTTCCCGTAACCCTTCGTTGGTTAAGATCGCAAGTTGACATTATTGTTGTTTCTGGAGTATTGATAAGAAGGATATAATCAGGTTCTGGTTGCATGATTTCGGTGGTTTCATGTTGATCTTCTAAATTACATTCTGCTGGGAGGTTGTTGATAAGTTTAACGATGCATCTGGACTCGTTAGCTTTCTTTTGGTCTTGTGACCATTTACAATAAAATATTTCTTCTATCTGAGGACATGCAACGTCAAAGTATTGAATATTTTCGGGACTAAGGATTGCAAAGGGTTTGGATACTATTCTTTTGGTTCTGTTTATAGGTAGGGGTATAAGGTGAAAAAGGAAGTAATCTTCATTTACTGTTATGGGAATTTGAATATTAAAGATTATATTTGAATCATTATAGTAGGCTTGCAGATTGAGCAGTTCATAAATGTGCTCATCCGATTCTATATTTATAGATTGGTTTTTGAAAATATAATAAATTTCGGTTAATTCATTGGGACTCAATATTTGCTTGGAAATTATGTTCAATCTAGCCAGCATGACTGCCTCGGCGATATTAGTCAAGTGATTACTCAATAGGTCGATGTTGTAATTTACTTGATTGAGATATTGTGCTTGTTTAATAAACAGTTCCTTGGAATTAATATTATTATTTATTCGATTTTGGAATTGTTGCATGTAATTTTCAATAGCTGCTTGTTGTGTATTTATATGTGTTGATATCTTGTCAAATCTTTCAGCCATTTGGTTGTTTATCTTAGTTTGTATATTTATTTCATTTTTGAGAATGGATTGATTAGTGATAAGTGATTCTATTTCCTCATTTAAACGAGTTGCGTCGTAGGCGTCCATGTTACCGGTTATACTTTTTATAACAGAACCTAAACCGTCAATAAGCCCTCGTTTAAGTCTTCTTTTGGGCATTAGAGTATTTAATTTGTTCTCTATTTCCTCTAGTTTTAATTTTGTAATTTTCAAAGAGTCAGTGAGTTCTTTTGAGTTGTTTAAGGCTATTATTGAATCAGTAATTCTTTTGATATTTTCCTCATACTTATTTAATCTGATAATATGGAGTAGATTACTATAACTGCGGATAACTTTAGCTTTTCCTAAACGCATGGGAAGTAACCCCTGGCTATTGCTGAGATCCTGGATCTCCATTTTCTGTCCTTGAGCTGCGCATACCCTGAAATTTAAGTTTCTTCTTAATTCTACATTTATGAAATTTTTTATCTTTACCTACAAGTACTGTCGCTAATCTATTCTGCTTAACTTTATGCTTAGTGAATCTTGGAGTTAACTTGTTACGTCTACATTCTTTCCTGAATATATCTGAACCTTCATTTAATATATCTGGCTGATCCCTATTTTGGTTTAATTTATTGATATTCTTAAGTGTTCTATCTTCTAATAATGCTTTTATGCTAGGATATAGTTTTGCTTGGAATTCATTCAACCTTTGTAAATATTCGTGTTCATTATTATATTTTATATTATTATTAAATCTATAAGTTCTCCCGTAGAAAAGCTCGTATGGAGTATATTTTGTAGCACTATGGATGGCGTTATTATATGTAATTATTGCCTCATTCAGAAGTTCTTCGTGATCCATATCCTTCTGCTTATCATAAATAATTCTATAAATTTCCGTTAGCGTAGAATGCATACGTTCAACAGGGGCATTACTGCTCGTCTGTTGAAATGAAGTAATATGGTGAGTTATCTCATATTGGGAGCAAAAATCCTTAAATATGGTTGAAGTAAACTCTGAACCTTGATCCGAAACTAGTTTCTTCGGTAAGCCGTGTAGGCTAATATAATGTTTTAAACATTTAATGATTGACAAGCTATTTCGAGCTGGTAGTGTATAGGCGGCGGCGAATTTGGAAAATTTGTCTAGTAAGGTGAGTACTTGTTTGTGGTTGATGCTATATATGTCTGTATGTATTATGTCAAGCGGTTTTTCAGGGGTTTCTGGGATTTGATATTGTAATTTAGGAGGATTTCTGTCATACTTCATAGTTTGACAGATTTCGCAGTTATTAATAATTTTTGCGATTTTAATTTTGATGAATGGGAAATAATATTTACGTTTTAGATGCGATAACGTTTCGTTAATTCCTCTGTGGTTACTTTTGGTATGGTAGTCTCTGATTATCTTATCTTGCTCATCGTTATCTTGAATGTCGGGTAATATTTCTGTGCAACGGACAAGTCTAAATACTTTGGAATTGCAGAAAAATTTAGAATAAACTGTTTGAATGTTCTTGAATGTATCGTCGTCAGTATAAACGGCGGTTACTTTATTTGGTGGTAGGTATTGCTTGAAGAGGTCAATGATATCTTTTTCAGAAAAATATGACTTACGAAATGTACGTCTTTGTTTGTTTTTGAACGGCATTTCAAGAGATGTCGGTGGTCGTCTCTCGGATTTTTCAAGTATGAATTGTAAGTTATACTCGTTTAAAGGGCGCTCTGAAATCGCAATACCATCGTCTAAGTTTTCGGTTGCTGAATGGATGGTAGACCCGTTGGTACTTTGTTGTGACGTGGAGGTTCTTATTTCATTGGTATTCAGTTCGGTTTCATGACTTTCGACTTGATTCAATCTTACACGACTCAACGCATCTGCATTTGAGTTTTGTTTACCCTTTTTATAGACTACTTCGTAGTCGAATTCTTCCAACTTCAGTCTCCATCTAATGAGTTTAGAATTAGGGTCTTTAAGGCTCATAAGCCAAGTGAGGGGCTTATGATCAGTTACAATTTTGAACTTGTGGCCGAAGAGATATGGCCGAAAATACTTGGTTGCCCAAACAATTGCTAGGAGTTCTTTTTCTATAGTAGAGTAGTTGACTTCAGTATCAGTCAAAGTTCTACTTGCATAGCAAACAGGTTTATCGCTGCCGATAGGGCCTTGCGATAATACAGCACCAATTGCGAAATTGCTGGCATCGGTTGTCAGCACGAAGGCCTTGGAGAAGTCGGGGTACTGTAGTAAAGGGTCGTTCATGAGGAGATCTTTGCAGGTCTCGAAGGTTTGAACATACCGTGGATTTAATTGCACGGTTCTTCCTTTTTTGAATGCCTCAATGGTTTGGTAAGTTTCGCGAAGTCCTTAATGAACTTGCGATAATACCCTAATAAACCTAGAAATCCTTTGATTTCTTTTTGTGTGCGGGGAATTGGAAAGTTTTTTATTGCGGTAATTTTGTCCGGGTTTGGTCTTACGCCCTCTGTTGTTATAAGATGACCAAGGAAGGCAATTTCCTTATGTAGGAATTCGGACTTATCTAGATTAACTTTCAAGTTTGCCTGTCTAAGTTGCTGAAACACCTTTTTTAAGTTCTCGGCATGCTCTTGTAGCGACGTAGAGAATATTATAATGTCATCGAGATACACGAGACATATTCTCCCTTGTAGGTCTTTCAGTACGTTATCCATAACTCTTTGGAATGTAGAAGGGGCGTTTTTAAGCCCAAATGGCATACGAATGTACTCGTAATGGCCTCCTTCTACTGTAAAAGCTGTTTTACATACATCTTGAGATGCCATCTCAATTTGGTGGAATCCGCTGGCAAGATCTAGTGTCGTAAAATACATAGACTTTCCCAGTTTATCTAGGATTTCACTAATATTTGGCAATGGATACCGGTCGCTTACCGTTTTTTCATTTAACTTTCGGTAGTCAATGACGAGGCGCCATTTTTGTTTACCTGTTACGTCTTTTTTCTTTGGAACAATCCAAACAGGAGAGCTCCAAGGTGAATAACTAGGCCTAATTATTCTTTGTTCGAGCATTTCGCTGATTTGCCTTCGAACCTCTTCCTTATGTACATAAGGATACCTATACGACTTTGTATGGATGGGTATGTCATCTGTCGTCTGAATATGGTGTTTTATCTGATTGGTGAAAGTCAACTTCTGACCTTCCTTGAAAAATATATCGTCGAACTCTTTACAAATTTTTAACACTATCTTTCTTTCTTCTATGTTTAAATGCGAGGTACGGATTGAGTCGGAAATAATTTTGTCTGAATTCTGAAGGTTGTCCCCATATTGGATGTTGAAGTTATTAAGTTCTACGAATTGATTTGGGGAGAATTCCTGTACCTTTAGCGGTTGCTCTAAAAGTAGAAATTCATCATGATTTCCGTAATTGGTTACCTCAATTAGGCTATACCAATCTTTTGCTTTAGATATTCCCTCTGCAATAAATAAACCAGGTTTGAGTTCAGTCGTTTGTATGTGAATATCTCCATTTCGGACGTCAACCGGTAATCTGGCGATCAATTTTGATTTGGCTGGGATCGCATATTTATTTGACATGACGTTTGGCTTAAAGTTGAGTGGTATAAAGGCGTTTCTAGTAATTAAAATTTTATTACCTAGATCTACATTAGCACCTAGAGAAGTGAGCGTATCGAGACCTAATAAGCCATCAAAATACCCATGGAATCTGAAAACTAGGAAATTTATTTCTCCTGGTTCTTGGAACTCGGCAAAATTCGGTAAAATGATTTGCTTGTCTAGGGTGTGTTTATTAAAAACTGTTATAACAACTGTGGGGTTGCATACTCTGATATCGGTCGGATTTATGAATTCAGGGTTGATAAAGGAAGATGAAGATCCAGTGTCAATAAGAAATTTAAGTGGTCTTCCAAAAGGGGAAGAAATGTTAATATATGGAAGGACAGACCCATGTTTATTGATGTCTAAGTATCCGATGGGTCTGTCGAGGCATTTATAGAAAAATTTCGATCATCTATTTCGAAATTTGGAGGTTGCTCAGAATCTTGTTCATAAAAACGCTGTCCGTCAATATTCCCGGTATTGGTGGTATCATCAATATCAGTAGGTAGCTGATTGGGATCGTATTGGGGTTGGTCGAAGTTATTTTCTCCTTCGTTTATGATAGTTCTTTACTATGAAAGTTGGGTGGTCCGGTTGATCTAAAGAAATTGCTTTGAGGTGGTCTACTTTGGAAAGAAGTAACAGCATTTCGATTAGTGTTACCTGAACTTGTGTCCATTGGTACGGGTTTCTGAAGTGTTTGTCGAATTTGGTTTTGCTGATTTTGTCCAAATGTGCCTAATTGTTGAGGGCCTCTTTGTTGCTGACTAAATAGATTTGTTTGTTGGAGATACCTCTGGTTAAATGGGTTATATTGATGTGAAGGTTGTTGGGTAAATGAATTGAATAATTTATGAGGTCTTTGGCTGAGTGAATTAAATTGTTGTGCGAATGTGTTTTGTGGTTGCTGTAAAAATCTTGTCTGTTGTCGGGGTATAAAATTCCTATGTATGGCGTATGGGATATTCGTCGGTTGAGAAGATCTATTAGCAGGCTGACTTCTATTATGGCTACCGTCCGTTTTAACGTAAGATATATTCTGTTCTTTGATACAACAGGCGAAAGCAGCTGCAAGCGATTCAGGCTTCATTGCTCGAATTATAGAACCAAAAGGTTCTTTTAGCCCTGTCAAAAATGTGTTTAGACACATTTCAGAATATAATTTCTTTTTTGCTTCTAAAACACTTGGATTAATTTCGTGGATCTTTATATGATTTGACAATGCCGCCAAAATTTCAATAATTTCACTATAAAAACCTTCGATACTTCTATTATGTTGTCTTAGACCGTGAAGGTCTCTAATTAAAGAGGTTTCGTTCCTCTTATCTGAGTAATGTACAACGAGATTTTCTTTGATAGACGACCAGGTAAGTGGTGTTCCATACATGTTTAAGGCTTCGTTTGCTGGTCCTACAATTTTGTTGCGAATTGCACGGAGCAAAATACGCCCATAGGATGTGCCATCCACACTAGATATAAGAGATAATATTTCTTCTACGTTACTTATGAAGTCAAAAAGAAGCCTTGGGTTCCCGTCAAATTTCGGCAAGTCTTTTATTGCATCGGGCACTCTTAATTTACTAAAGATATCGTCAGTTATATTGTTTTCTGTAGCCATATTTAATTTAAGGTCTATACTACTACTAAAATTTCCCTGAAAATTACTACTTGCACCGCTACTACAACTTTCTCCTAAATTTTTATTTTCGATATTAATATTACTACTGAAAGTATTACACAAATCACTAATCAATTCTTCTTGTAAATTATTGCCAAAAATATTATCTTCAACTTCACTAATTGAATAATCACTTTCCGTATCTAAATTAAAATTAAGATGAGCACTTCTATTATTTTGCCCAATTCTCCGCCTACGTTTCGATTTTTTAGGAGGGGGCATTCACGGAATAATAAAATAAAGGAAAATATTCAAAAATTGACTTACATAAACCAGATGCCAAATATTATTTTCATCATGTAGAGTTGTAGGTTCTTTGAACTAAGGAGTAGAAACTCGCCAAGATGCCTTTCACTTCTTGTGTCCTTTTTGATCCTTCGTTGCTGTTAAAGATGAGTGTGAAGAGCCGGACAACACCGATAATCCCTCGATGGTAACTCCTTATTTCTGCACACAACACAGCACTTTTAGTTAAAATTTTGTTAATGAAAAAGAAAATCGCGTTTTTGTTGTCACTAATTAGCCGTTAGTTGACCGTAAAAATGAACTTCGATAAACCGTCGAATTCGTTATTACATTACGCTGATTTTTATTGATTTTCAAAAGGATTACTTTTTAGCAATCCTACCGACTGCGCCACTAATAGTTTATTTAAGAAAAATATTAAATAAAAGAATAACACTTTGTTTTAACTGATCTTTATTAAGTTCAAATGAAGACTGACTTTAATTATTTTCATTTATTATAATCAAGTGGGAAAGCTTTTTTGAGATTTGCTGATATTGCTTGGGAAAGGAAATGGGTGTTTGGGAAACATGATGCTGTACGTGACAATTAGGAAAATATGCTGGGATGAGTGTAGATATGAAAACTGTTTTGATGTACATATTAAATTACTGTCGATGCAATGGGTTGTGGGTTGGTATGTAACTCGCGCACAGCTTAGTTCTTGGTCATTTAAATCTTTTGGTCAAGTTTGGCCGTCGTGAGGCCGTATGTGCAGTGCACCCATTAAAAATTGTAAAAAGTCTACCGGCACCACATTCCCCTTAAAACGCCAAGCGGCCGTGATTTGTCCGCCATAAGCCCATTTTTATTTTTACTCAAGTAACCATTTCCAAAGCTGCTTCCCCTCCGTATCGAACGAGAGTATGCTAATGTCTCCCTTTATGGTCACGAAGATAATTTCCCGTTTTCTTTGTTCTATAAAATTCATGTAAGTTCCAGTAATGCTCCCTTGCGAACATATTTAGCAGCTTGTATGTATAGTCCAGTGCAATTAGTAAGTCAAATTGCATTTCATGATGGTCAAATTTTTTTTTTTTTTGGAATTTGTTGGGGTATATCTGACAATGTTAAAACCAAGTTTGTGGGGTCGCAGTGTGATGGGAAAATCCGCCATATTGAAAAAGAGGTAGAGGTCGTTTATACCAAATAACTCGGTTGTGTGCAATGATAGCTGAAAATGATCAATACAAAGTCATTAGAGAATAAAATTATCTACAAAATGAGCCCTTAACGAGGTCTGTAAGTTAATTTGGCTCAAAGTTATGGCCGCTCTGTTCAGGCTGAAACAAAATCAAGCCTAAAAAGAATCCTAAATGTCATAAACCTGCAAAAAGCACCATCTGCAAAAACCAGATCTGAAAAATAAAGAAGGGAAGGAAGCAACAAATAAAAACACAAATTTCCGCACGATTGGTAAATTCATTTATTCCCTTTCTCTATGAACAAAAACAAAAGCTGCAAAACGCCCTGAAAATGAAGAAATAAAAGAAAAAAAAAACAACAACAAATGAAACCCAAATGAACTTTGTTTTTAACTATTTATTATAAAGATCACAAAAACCACACGTACAAAGACATCACTACACAAAAGTAAACACAAAAACTCATACCTGAAAATAAACAGATTAATCAAAAAATTAAATGCAAAATACGTACCTTTTTTTAAACAATTCAACAAATCCGTCCCGATAAATATGCCAAAAGCCGTCGGCAAATCCGCAAGTTCTACAAACAGAAAATTAATAAAAATACTAATAGATTCCACATAAAATTCTTACCTGTCAACCCTGCAGAAATAAACACAAAACTCCGCCTCGATCATCCCCCACCGAATCTGCGTTAAAACCCTAAAAATATAACTAAAATATATATATATATATATATATATATATATATATATATATATATATATATATATATATATATATACACCTATCCCCCGATTTACACGGTAGATACGTTCCTGAGAAAAACGTGTAAATCGAAAATTAAAAATTTTCAAGTCAAAACCGTGTAAATCGAAAAGCTTGCAGAAAATGCATAATTTTGCTATTTAACAGTTGTGATTTTTTTCAATATTTTTAGATGTACACAGAAATAAAAATAAAATACATTGACAGGTTAAAATATGTTATATATTACGGAAACGCTGTTTTTTTTTTAATTACAATACATTAAACCGAAGAACAAAAAATAAAACCAAAGGTGTTTAATTATCCTTCATCACTATCAGAAATTACCCTCATTCTTTTTTTCGGAATCGAAGGTTGGAATTCACTTTCATCGCTCGAAGTTATTTGTGCCGATTCGATGTTTGAAGCAGAAATATTTACATTCTGAGAGGTGGTAATAAAATCGGTTATTAACAATTGCTTCGAATTTTTTGTAAGATCTTTATGTCACGTTGGAATCGTAAAGCCCTTTCAACGTTTGTGTCATTTTGTATAAAATTATTACCCAGCTTTCTTCCCAATGCGAGTCCTTCGCGGATGACTTTAGCAGTGAATGTTACTGGTACTAATTCCTCTTCGTCAGATTTGTCAGACTCACTTTCGCAAACTAAGTTAACTAAATCATCCTCACTTAGTTCTTTATCAGCCATTAACTCTGCGATATCATCAGCAGTAAAATCATCAAAACCTTCTCCGCCCAATGAATGCGCCATCTGTACTATCTGCGAATATTCATCATTTAACGTTGAAATGGAATGTTCATTTTTGACTACATTTGGCCACAATTTTTTCCAACAGCTATTGAGCGTTGTTTGCTTAATCGCATTGGGTTTACAATTTGTCTTTACTATGATTTTAAATTTGAGCTTGGAGCTGTCATTTCAAACCAGAAAGTATTTTGGATTTTCACTCACATTGCTTATAAACGCATCGGGAGTTTTACTTTGGACTGAAGATCCGGGAGTGAAACTCCGCTTATAAACGTGGTAATTTAGAAGAGTGAGATAAAAACAAAAAAAAAACTTATTTGGAAAACCGTGTAAAAGCGAAAACGTGTAAAACAAATACCGTGTAAATCGGGGGATAGGTGTATATATATATATATATATATATATATATATATATATATATATATATATATATTATATATATATATATATATATATATATATATATATATATATATATATATATATATATATATATATATGGGACGTTCTTTGTCAAACGGAACAAAGATCTGCCCAAAATTCTATAAGTCGTAAAAAATGTTTTATGGGCGCAAACTGTAGCTTAGTTAGAAGGCTTTCTTTTGCCGTCTGGCTTTTTTCCAAAATACAAAATGGCGGACCAATATGGCAGCTGCAATTAGTCAAAATCACTCTATAGTCTATAGTAGCCTATATATTTTTTGAACGGACTCACTCAGGTTGCTGTGTTTTATACCAAATTAAAGAATACACATTTACCTAAAAGATGAGCCTAATTAGGCTACTTTATGGTAATTACTTTAGGAGTTATTCAAATTTCAGTAAATTTAAAAAAAAACCAAATTTTTTCCCTAATCACCCTGTATCTTAGTGGATAGTGGAGATAGCCGCCCTCTGTAGAACAATTTTTTTCTCCCAAGATATCCAGGAATCACCCCTGAAAATATTAGCCGCCTACTAAAGGATTTATAAAATTTCTGATGACCTTTACAAGTCGGGAATGATAGAATATGAGTATTTTAACTTATTAAAACGACAATATCTCAGAAATGGCAATTCCTACGAGAAAATGTATAATTAATTTTTTTGTAGATAATCGCCTAAGCTACAAACGTTGTAAAGACAATTTTCTGGTAAGACGTACGGTTTAGCATATATTTGCAAAAAACTGATATTTTGACCCTTTGACCTTGAATAAAAAAGTTTGCAGTCGTCCAATCGCGTGGCAGTCTCTACAGCTTATGTATAATAATGTTTTTAAGGGCTGTTTCAATTTTCAGCAACTTCCGAATTATCTTCCAGTCAAACCTCTAATTTGACTGGACTATAGAGTGATTTTGACTAATTGCAGCTGCCATATTGGTCCGCCATTTTGAATTTTGGGAAAAAGCCAGACGGCAAAAGAAAGCCTCCTAACTAAGCTACAGTTTGCGCCCATAAAACATTTTTTACGACTTATAGAATTTTGGGCAGATCTTTGTTCCGTTTGACAAAGAACGACCCATATATATATTCAAAAACAAAGATGAAAATACTTACCCCATTTGACAGCCGTAAGATAAACAAGAACAGCTGATCGGACATCGCACGCCGATCTAGTACATAAACCCGAAATTATGTACTTCGAGAACGAAGCCCCCTGCCAAAGGATAGCCGCAGCTATTGTTTGAGTAGAAATAAATACCGACGCACAGACGGCGTTAAATCAGATTGCTTTTAATCTTTCTAGAGTCTTGAACTAGAAGATAAAATCTGTATTGAGGTTTTAGCAATAAAGCAATTTCAAAGCCTAAGTATCGAGCTTAGCATTCTGGAAAGACAGAATTGAGGTCTTTTCCCAGTAAAGCCCGAATTAAAGACAGTTTTGAAGTCTTTAATACAGCAGTAACTTAATCACCAAAATTGATTTCAGCAGTTACTCTAACCAACCACAGAGGGACGAATTTGCGAAGAAACAAGGCAAAGCAGTCCAGCAAGCCACAACCAGGGCAGCAAGCAGCAACCAGGCAGCAAGCAACAAGCAAATCCCAAGCGATTCACAAGAAACGAAACCAGAGTGCAGCAACACAAAGGTTATTCCTGGCTGTTCTAATTGCAGAACACATCAGTCGAAACATCAATCATCACGCTGACAGATAGGTGGCGTTATTCATTTAAGTTACCAGAGCAAGCAATATTTTGGTAATTTTTATTTGCAAAACAAATACGAAATTTCAAGTAATAAATAACGAATTAAAGATTGAATTGAATTATTTTGGCAATTTGTTGAATTTTTATTGAATTTATATTTGAGAAAATCTAAGAATTAATTGTGAATAAATAGTAATTTTGATTAGTGGAAAAGGTTATCTTTTTATTGAATCACACCCTTCCGGCACCTTTTTATTGAGTCAGAAATTAAATTGCTAATTCTGAACATTGGTCCTTCGAGCCGGATAGTGATTCAATAAGATAACTCAAGCCGCAATTCAGAAACATGGAAGAATTACTCGATCATCAAAAACGACTTCGAGAACGCATCGAGAAGGCATATCGCAACTTTTCCAAGGATGGACCAAGTAGAAAAACGGAAATATACTTCCAAAAGAAACTCGACGGTCTGGATGACGACTGGAAAAAGTTCCGCGATAACGAGGAGAAAATAATGAGCAAGACGCTAAGTGAAGCCGAACACAAGCATCCATACTTCAAGGACGATTGGTACGCAGAAGTGGAGGAAACTTACATAAACACCTATTCCGCAATCAACGAAGAATACCTCAAGATCCGTCCAGCCGCAGACCCAAGAGCCGAGCAGTCATCAACAGATCTAAATAATAGTCAAATTGCTCACCATAACAACGAGGTAAAACTTCCACGAATCTCAATACCCACATTCGCAGGCGACTATGCATCATGGCCATCATTCTTGGACTTATTCACCAGCCTCATACACAACAAAACATCATTATCAGGTGCTCAAAAACTCCAATATCTAAAGGCTCATTTATCTGGGGAAGCATTGAGACTACTCAGCAATACATTAGTAAGCGATGCCAACTATGAACCTGCATGGAATCTACTCGTTGATACTTACGACAATAAGCGAGCATTATTAAAGACACAGCTCGACATTCTACTCAGCCAACCGAAGTTAAGTCGCGAATCAGCACAAGGCATCAAGGAGCTGAAGACAAGGACCCACGAATGTCTCACAGCTATTGAGAATCTGAAAATCTCAACACAGAATTGGGACCCTATTCTCATCCATTTGCTTGTACAGAAACTACCGACCGAAACTCACGAGCAGTGGGAGGAATCCCAGAGTACTAAGTCAAGGCAAACCATTCCGACATGGCCACAACTGCGTACTTTCCTCGAAACGAGATTCAGGACGTTAGAAGCTGTCAACAACCCAGCAAACAGCAAGCGTGAACATCACGAGAGCAAAGCCAGGGAGCACCCAAGAAGAAGAACCCAAGCCTTCCATGTAGCAAATCAAAGCGTATGCATCCTGTGCAAAGGCGCACATGCCATAAGGAAATGCCCCAAATATGTGCAGTTCAGCATCGATGATAGATTCAAAACAGTCAAATCAAAGGATCTATGCATCAATTGCTTGAGAGCAAGCCATCGCTCATCACAGTGTCCCAGTAAAGGTAGATGTTTCCAATGCGGAAAGACCCACCATACAACCTTACACAGAATCCAGTCAGCGAGTCAAACCAACAGCAGCGTTTCACCGCCCTCAAGTTCAAACGATGAATTACCATCCAACCAAACACACACATACTTCGCTCAGGCAGCACCCTACGACTGCCGACAAGTACTATTAGCTACAGCCCTGGTCACCGTAGTATCTCCAAGTGGACGAGAGCAGGTATGCAGAGCACTCATTGATCCCGGATCTCAATCCTCATTCGTACGTGAGGCAGTGGTTCAAGATTTACAACTCAAAAAGGAGCCAATACAAACCGCATTAAGCATGATCGGTAACATGCCAGCGGGGAATATCACAAGATGGGCTTCGCTGCAACTAAAGACACGAAACCAACAGGCGAAGAACATCCAGGTCCAGGCAATGGTAATTAACAAAATAACTAATCCATTACCAAATAGTGAATGTTCTAGCAAGGATTGGGCGCACTTAAAGGGTCTCGAATTAGCGGATCCAACGTTCCACAAGCCGGGTCACATCGACATCCTTTTGGGAGCAGATGTATTCCCCATGATCATCTTGGCCGGCCTAAGGAAAGGCAACGAGGAAGCCCCAGTGGGACAAAACACGGTGTTTGGGTGGATCATCTCTGGGAAGACGACTCCAGCTGCACGAGCAAGCGCACATGTGAAAACATTCTTCACCAAGACGACTCCTAACGATGAGCTAAAGAGATTTTGGGAACTAGAAGAGCTTCCACCAAGATCCAAGTGGACAAACGAAGAAACCCGCTGTGAAACCCATTTCAACAACAACGTCACTAGATGCAGCAACGGACGTTACCAAGTCCGGCTTCCATTTGTAGCTGATAAAGTACAACTTGGCGCATCAAGACACATCGCCATTCGAACATTGATGCAGATGGAGAAACGATTCCAACAAGATCCTGACCTGAAAGCAGACTACGTCAAATGCATACAGGAATATTTGACGTTAGGTCACATGGTGCCTGCCACCACCCCCGAATC
Organism: Thereva unica; assembly: GCA_949987705.1. Taxonomy (NCBI): domain Eukaryota; kingdom Metazoa; phylum Arthropoda; class Insecta; order Diptera; family Therevidae; genus Thereva; species Thereva unica. The sequence continues at coordinate 155,643,480 of OX465281.1, read as the reverse complement.
AGCACTTCAAAATCAATTGCCCAACGACACAACAACATATCGATGTTGTTACCTGCCTCACCATGCTGTCATCAAACCGAGCAGCACGACCACCAAACTGAGAGTAGTTTTCGACGCATCCCGTCCGACTGCCAACGGAAACTCACTCAATAGCGTATTATTGAATGGTCCAGTGATACAAGACTCTTTGATGTCTACTCTCATGCGATGGAGAAAATATCGAATTGCTTACATGGCCGACATCGAGAAGATGTACCGGCAGATACGAGTTCATCCAGACGATGCCGATTACCAGCAGATTGTTTGGAGGGAAACACCAGATCAGCCTATACGAGACCTCAAACTCTTGACTGTGACGTTCGGAACAAAGAGCGCTCCTTTCCTTGCCATCCGAACCATGCACCAATTGGCGAAAGATGAAGCAGAAATGTTCCAAATCGGATCCAACGCTGTACTCAACGATTTCTACGTTGACGATTTGATGACTGGCGCAGATAACATAGAAGAAGCAAGAGAGAAACAAAAACAATTAATTCAGCTTCTCCGAGCTGGAGGGCTAGAGCTCCGAAAATGGGCCGCGAATCACAACACCATCTTGGAAGAAGTTCCGGCAACCGATCGAGAGGTCTCATTTCCACTCGCAGTGAATGCAGAAGAAGTCAAAGCTCTTGGCTTATTATGGAATCCTGCCAGCGATACACTGTCGTACAAGGTCAGCATGGAGTCAGCACCAGAAATATATACAAAACGGAAAATATTGTCTGAAATTGCGAAGCTGTTTGACCCCATCGGCTGGCTAACCCCAGTAACAATTAATGCCAAAATTTTAATACAAAGTCTTTGGCTGACAAAACTCGACTGGGATGAAATAGTCCCGATCAACATCGATCAACAATGGCGAAAGTTCCGAGCAGACCTCCAAGTAATCCAAACTATTCAAATCCCGCGATGGATTGAAGTTCACAACAAAATCCAGAACATCGAAAACCATGGATTTTGCGACGCATCCATCAAAGCATATGCAGCAGTCGTATACATTCGGACACAGGACGAAGACGGCAACTGCCACTGTCACTTAATCGCTGCCAAAAGCAAAGTGGCACCCATCAAGACCATCTCCCTGCCAAAGCTAGAGTTATGCGGGGCGCACTTATTGGCCAAATTACTGGCGCAAGTAAAGGACGATATGAAGTTCGAGCAGGTAACTACACATGCTTGGACTAACTCTACAATTGTCATCGCATGGCTAAGAAAACATCCATCATCATGGGAAACATTCGTGGCGAACAGGGTCTCACAAATACATCAGCTGCTAGACCAAAGTAGCTGGAATCATGTTAGAACAGAAGACAACCCTGCCGACTGCGCCACAAGAGGACTATCACCGAGTGAATTGAAACCACATAAGTTATGGTGGACAGGCCCTCATTGGCTCCAACAGACAAAGGAGCATTGGCCCAAAAGGAAGGAAATCCAAAATACCACGGTGGGAGTACGAAAAACCACCACCAATCTACATATCGAAGTAGATCCCTCCAATCGCGATCTGATCAACAAATATTCGTCATTAACAAAACTACTAAGAGTCACAGCATATTGTCGACGGTGGTTAAAAGCATCAAAATCATCATCCAGCCTTCCTCAGCCTAGCTACCTAACTTCAAGAGAAATCCAAGCAGCCCTACAGTGCTGGATAAAAAACGTCCAATTACAGGAGTTTGAAGAAGAAATACGAGCAATACAGTCAAAACAACCAGTGTCCAGCAAAAGTAAACTCATCAGATTGACCCCGTTCCTCGATCAAGAAGGGATTTTGAGAGTAGGAGGGCGCATCCAAAATGCCAATACAACATTCTCCGAAAGCCATCCCATTATCTTGCCAGAGAAGAGCCCATTAGCTAAACTCATCATCGACAATATACATCGCACGACATTACACGGAGGTACGCAGCTAATGTTACACACGCTAAGACAAAGTTATTGGATACTGAACGCACGAAACGCAGTAAGACGGCATAATCATCGATGCATGCAGTGTTTTAGGCAAAGAGCAGCAGGACAAACACAACTAATGGCCAATCTTCCGACATATCGGGTCCGTCCTGCAAGGCCCTTCGCTCACACTGGAGTGGACTATTGTGGTCCTTTCGAATTAAAATTATCCAAATTACGAAACGCTCGAAGCCAAAAGGGCTACATAGCACTATTCATCTGCATGGTGACAAAGGCCATCCACTTAGAAGTTGTCACCGACGCCTCCACAGAAGGATTCCTCACGGCATTCCGGAGATTCATCGCAAGACGTGGGCTATGTTCCGACATGTATAGCGATTGTGGATCCAACTTTCTCGGAGCAAACAATATGCTCACACGCTTTAAGATTGAAGCCAACAAGGCATTAGAACGAGAATTGGCCGAGGCTATGGAAAATCAAGGTATCCATTGGCATTTCAACCCTCCAGCATCACCCCACTTTGGAGGACTTTGGGAAAGTGGGGTAAAATCAGTGAAATACCACTTGAAGCGAACAATTGGAGACGCAAAATTAACGTACGAAGAGCTTAGTACCCTCACAACGCAGATCGAAGCTACGCTCAACTCTAGACCTCTCACTGAATTAACCCAAGACCCAGATGACGTGTCAGCTTTAACCCCAGGACATTTCCTGATAGGTAGCCCACTGCTTACACCGCCAGAACCCAGCCTACTCGACACAAACATCAATCGGCTAAACAGATACCAGTTCATCCAACGTTTACACCAGGGCTTCTGGACACGCTGGAGCACGGAATATTTGAGTCGTCTACAACAAAGACCGAAATGGCTCAAACCCAATACAGAGGTAAAAATCAACGACTTAGTTCTCATAAAAGATGAACGATTGCCACCGTCTCAATGGTTGCTAGAGAGAATAACAGCCACACATCCCGGACCTGATAATTTAGTACGAGTAGTCACAGTGCGAACAAAAAATAACGTCATGAAACGGCCAATCACAAGAATATGTTCACTCCCATCAAACTCGGCCCCAGACCAGCAATATTGATACACTGCTGCCCTCCAAATAGCACAGACTACAACCAATAAATAAAATGTGCTACCACTCATACCAACAATGAAAATCAAAAGATATTAAAAAACGACCGTTACATGTAGTTGGAAAACTATTTCGGAACCATCATCACACAAAGTGTAGAAGAAAAAGGAAAAACCTTCAACGATGGATTACTTATGGATAGATGACATCCCAGAAATCCCAACACCACCAAAGACAACTCCAGCAACGTTAAAGCAGACGATAAAACTTACGTCTCCACAACGGCCAGTAGTTAGGCGACCCTTCGAAGCCGCACCTTGTGGCCCTGAAATCCGGAAAAGGACACAACCGCGACCAATTCCGACAACGAAACCTAAAGGAAGTCAGCCTCCTCCAGAGTCAACTAACAAAGCCACAAAAAAACGTATTACGTTGGAAGAATACCGACGCCGAAAGCAACAGCCACCGCCTGACCTGGAGATAAGCAAGGAGTTGTGAGAAAAAATTCGCCATCTTACACTTCCCTGGAATAAGATCAGGCAAGCCAAGAAATCTTTCAGGATGCCAACAAAGAATGGAACACTTAGGTTCACGAAAAGGGCAGATCAGAAGATTTTCGTCCGTCTCCAACAACAAAATACAACAAAACGAACATAATGTACAAACAAAAACAAATGAAAAAAGAAAATGAATGAAAATGAAATGAAGTGTATACATGTCTTATCCATTCTACATCATCACTTACAACCGCCTCCTTAAAGAACTATTTCCTTTGAAGCTTAGCGCTTCAAGGCGGGGAGAATGTTCAGGCTGAAACAAAATCAAGCCTAAAAAGAATCCTAAATGTCATAAACCTGCAAAAAGCACCATCTGCAAAAACCATATCTGAAAAATAAAGAAGGGAAGGAAGCAATAAATAAAAACACAAATTTCCGCACGATTAGTAAATTCATTTATTCCCCTTCTCTATGAACAAACACAAAAGCTGCAAAACGCCCTGAAAATGAAGAAATAAAAGAAAAAAAAACAACAACAAATGAATCCCAAATGAACTTTGTTTTTAACTATTTATTATAAAGATCACAAAAAACACACGTACAAAGACATCACTACACAAAAGTAAACACAAAAACTCATACCTGAAAATAAACAGATTAATCAAAAAATTAAATGCAAAATACGTACCTTTTTTTAAACAATTCAACAAATCCGTCCCGATAAATATGCCAAAAGCCGTCGGCAAATCCGCAAGTTCTACAAACAGAAAATTAATAAAAATACTAATAGATTCCACATAAAATTCTTACCTGTCAACCCTGCAGAAATAAACACAAAACTCCGCCTCGATCATCCCCCACCGAATCTGCGTTAAAACCCTAAAAATATAACTAAAATTAATATATATATATTCAAAAACAAAGACGAAAATACTTACCCCATTTGACAGCCGTAAGATAAACAAGAACAGCTGATCGGACATCGCACGCCGATCTAGTACATAAACCCGAAATTATGTACTTCGAGATCGAAGCCCCCTGCCAAAGGATAGCCGCAGCTATTGTTTGAGTAGAAATAAATACCGACGCACAGACGGCGTTAAATCAGATTGCTTTTAATCTTTCTAGAGTCTTGAACTAGAAGATAAAATCTGTATTGAGGTTTTAGCAATAAAGCAATTTCAAAGCCTAAGTATCGAGCTTAGCATTCTGGAAAGACAGAATTGAGGTCTTTTCCCAGTAAAGCCCGAATTAAAGACAGTTTTGAAGTCTTTAATACAGCAGTAACTTAATCACCAAAATTGATTTCAGCAGTTACTCTAACCAACCACAGAGGGACGAATTTGCGAAGAAACAAGGCAAAGCAGTCCAGCAAGCCACAACCAGGGTAGCAAGCAGCAAGCAACAAGCAAATCCCAAGCGATTCACAAGAAACGAAACCAGAGTGCAGCAACACAAAGGTTATTCCTGGCTCTTCTAATTGCAGAACACATCAGTCGAAACATCAATCATCACGCTGACAGATAGGTGGCGGTATTCATTTAAGTTACCAGAGCAAGCAATATTTTGGTAATTTTTATTTGCAAAACAAATACGAAATTTCAAGTAATAAATAACGAATTAAAGATTGAATTGAATTATTTTGGCAATTTGTTGAATTTTTATTGAATTTATATTTGAGAAAATCTAAGAATTAATTGTGAATAAATAGTAATTTTGATTAGTGGAAAAGGTTATCTTTTTATTGAATCACACCCTTCCGGCACCTTTTTATTGAGTCAGAAATTAAATTGCTAATTCTGAACACGATCAAAGTTCGAGCTTGTTCGGGTGGTTGAGGTTGAATGCAGTTTTTTGCGATTAACTCGTAAGATATTAATTTGGGTGGGTTAATGCCGATTACCAAACTTATAGTGCTAGTGATTACCTTTAGAATAAGCCCTTAGTCATCGTTCTCGCTAGTATAGTGTGCGAGTAATCCAACGCCAAAGTTCGCACTTCACGTGCCTGAAATAACTGATAACGCAATTTTTTTTGAATATCTCCTTAACGGTTGATTATATGAAAAAGTAGTAAACAGCAAAAATTCGGACAATAAAAATATCTTTCAGATGGGCTATTGGCCTAAGCTCTATGTCGTTTCATGTCCGCGACATAGCGGGTGAAAAGTCAAGCGCGAAGGTTGTGACACTTCTCGACGAATAACTCGCTTCCAGCCAGTTTCGCGTGTCGGATGAATTAGAATTTTATGTAACGCCCTGAATTATCTATATTTTGGGTTATTTAACAACTTTGGAAAATTATAATAATGGGAAATAGTAGCTAAGAATCATCATTTTCGAGGTTCTAAAAGCAAAGTTTTTGATGAGACTGCCGCATATGCGGAAAATAACAAAATGTGAAATGTAAGGTAAAACTTTCGGACGAGACTGTCTTTGGAGTCCGGGACACATAACGTGTGCAAAGAAACTTCAGTGAAGGTCAAGTGAAAGCTGTTTAAGAAAAGGTGGTGCGATCATTTTTAAGAGGAGCATTGCAAGAAAAGACAAAGAAAGTGGGAAATTACTGAAAAATTTCTCGACCGCCAACATTCACGTGAGGTGCTACATTCAATACTGGGCTGAAGATGAAGGTATTCTCCCACAAAAGAAGTACTCACGTATTGTTTATATTAAAGATTTATCGAAAAAAAAAATGATATATTGAAAGGGAGTGCTTTAGTTTTCGCGATTCTCGCGAATTTTGACCATCATGGAATGCAATTTCATGCCCTTTTTTCGACTAATTGCACTGAGCTAGTATGTATGTACTTAGTTTAAAATTTCTTGAAGAAGGTATATTGACTAACAACGCTTTAATTTTTCCGTAATTTTTGACGGAAAAGAGGAAAGTATTTATATCACACAATCAACAAAGCACTTCTTCATTTAAGCTCCGTAGGTACTAATGCTTACTAGATAAAAAGTTGACTCCACTGACAACCCCAATGTTTATTTAAATATAACCTCCAATTTCCACCAACTATTAAATTTTTCTAATTTGTTTTTTGTTCAAACATCTTATTAAGTAAAATTAAATAAAAGACATGTTAAACAAACTGAGAAGTCGAAAACAACTCATGGAATTATTTCATGCTTAATGTAAGAACTAATTCATACTTTCTGTACCCTGCATTGCTATTATCATAATAAATCATGTCCCTTATGCACAACTAAAACTACAAAAAATGCCTTCAAGCCATTAAAATATTGTCGATGTAATTAAAGATAATTCCAACTTAAAAACTTTCTTTTTCATATAAAACATTATACAAAGAAAAGTTTATAACACTCAGGGGTGGCCGTGAAATCCACAGTAAAGTTTACATTCATAACGAGAAAAGTTTAACTTATATTTACATTATCCAGAAAAATATGGATTTGAAACATTTCGTAACCCTCCCAAATGAAGTAAGGGGCACACCCTTGCATTTAGCTTTGATGCCCTTTAGAGTCGCTGGCTGCATTGTGTACGATGATCAAAGATATAAATATTTGCACTTCGCTAGGGCGGTTTTTTTCGTTTTGTTATATGTTTCACTTACGCTCATGCAGGTAATATTTTGAACAACAATTAATTTTTTAGAATATAATTTAAACTTTTGCAAATACAAAACACCAAAAAAATCACGCAATTTTCTCCCCGTTTTCATAATTAAACGACTATTTTAATAATAGTAGATTTTTCTACAAGTAAAGAAAAGTGATAGTTTCACAGTGAACGTATAAATGTAAATTACGTAAATTTACACGAGCTGGAAAACTCACTTTACTTAACGCGTTGAACATGCTATTTTTCGGTAATCATATATGTAGAAATACGTACATTGAAAGTCAAAAATCTTAAAGAAAAGAGACATTATGCCAAGGAAAATTGAGCAATATCTACTGGCCATTGTTTTCGCATTATATTTAGTGATTCCTAACTAGAATCGTTTAAAACAGTAAGACTCATGATTAGGGAATCCAATCCCGCATCAAAATCTCAATCCCGCAATCCCGCGGGATCGAGGTAAACAATCCCGCGGATTCGCGGGATATGCGGGACTGTAAAAAATTCATAGATTTTGTTCTAAATAGTTATATTCATAAATTCATGAAGTATTAGGAAATAAGAACGTAATAAACTACAGTCGAACAAGGCATACAGGCCAATTCTGAATTACGCTATAATTTAATTTCGAAATTACTCTCAATTATGCTAACGACCCAAGGAACATTGCTAAGAATTCAAGTCCTGAAAATTTTGATTTGTCTTATAGAACTATTAGTCATGATCTGCATTTAACTTTCTATATAGATTTTGCAATTCTTAAAACATCAACTAGAGTGCTATTTCCACATCTGGTGCTTCATATGGGTCCAGGGAGTATTAATCTCATATAAGGGATTTAGTTGCTGAAATGTAAGTGTTATTTGGGTTGGCCTCACTTGTGAATCCAAAAAAAAGTTTGACACTAACTCAAGCATAGCTTTATTTTCTAGAATTCACGAAAATTCACATTGACGTTTTCATTTACTATCGTTGCACGGAACAGAGGGCGAAAATTAGGAGCTTTCTGTAATACTCAAATCATTCACAGACAGGTTTGACGTGAGTCCCAAGTGAATAGCCGTGTAATTTCCCTCATTGACCCAACTAGAACAATGTAAACAAACAACACTTCTTCTTCTTCTTCGATTGCTCTACGGCCCAATTCGAGCCTTGGCCTCCTTCAGCTTCTTCCTCCAGACGTCTCTGCTCCGCAGCTTGTCTCCAGTTTCTCGTGTTGAGCAGTTTCGCTGCATCGGTCTTAACATTATCTTCCTAGATAATAGGATTAGATACAGGGATAGATACAGGGATTTTTTTGGTATCCTTGAGTCATCCATTCTTTGGACATGACCGGCCCAACGTAAACGCAGTAGCTTGGCATGGGTCGAAAGTTTACATTCTTTGTATAAGTCGTACAATTCGTGATTGTAGCGTATTCTCCATGCATTGTCTTCATTAATTGGGCCGTATATCCTTCGGAGAACCTTCCTCTCAAATATATCCAACTTGTCGGCGGATTTTTGGGAGATACTCCATGCTTCACAACCATACGTAGCTACTGTACGTATGATGGTTTTGTAGACTCTTATTTTTGTTTTTCTGTGGATGTCTCTGGATTTAAATTGGCTTACCCGTTCGAAGTTATATTAGGGGTATGTTTAGGTCCAGCATTGTCGCATACATTTTTTCCCTGTCGATGCTGTCGTATGCTTGTTTAAAGTCGATGAAAAGTTGATACACGTCGATGTTGTATTCCCAGCATTTTCGGAGGATTTCTTATTGAAAAAAGTTGATCCATCGTTGACCTATTTCTTCTGAATCCAGCTTGGTATTCACTTATTACGGCTTCTGCATAAGGTTCCAGTCTGGCCTTAATTATATTGGTCATTATTTTATACACTGTGCTTAAAAGAGATATGCCTCTGTAATTTGCACAGTTGAATCTATCTCCTTTCTTGTGTATTGGGCAGATAATGCTTTGCTCCCAATCTTCAGGCATTTTTTCGTTCCTCCATATGCAGCATAGTAATTCATGTATAGCTGCTGAAAGCGGTTCGCCTCCTTGCTTGATCAGCTCTGCTGGGATGTTATCAATTCCTGGAGATTTGTTATTTCTTAAGAGTCGTATGGCACTTTGTACTTCCTCCAGAGTGGGTTCGTTTGTTTCTCTGGTGTCATCGTTATGTTGTGGACGGGGTTCTGGTACGTGTCGGATGCTCTCGTTTGCGTTCAGCAGCTCGCTAAAAAATTCCTTCCATCTTTTCTTTACATCTTCGCTGCCTGTAACTATAGTGCCTTCTTTCGTTCTACATATACCGGAGGAGGGTTTGAAGCCTTTCTTGAAGAAGTTTACTTCCTTATATGCTTCCCTGGTTTTGTTTCGGGCAAAGTGTTAATCTGCTCTCAGGATGGAATTGTTGAGGAATTGCCTTTTCTTCTTCCTGCAGATGTTTTTTGCGGTTCTTCTTGTTTCCTCATATTTCAGTTTCTTGCTCCTCGTCGGTCTCTCTATGTAAATTTTCCTATTTCTATTTCTGGCCTCTATAGCTGTTTTACATTCCTCGTCGTACCAATCATTGGCTCTGGCAGTGCGACATCTGAATCTAGCTTTAACTAGGAAGTGGCCCGATTCACAATTCGCACCTCTGTAGGATCTTACTTGAAGGATACTGGAAGCTGCCCTTCTGTCTATAAGTATATGGTCTATTTGATTGCAGTACCTTTCGCTGGGAGATTGCCATGTGTATTTGTGAATGTCCTTTCTTGGAAAATATGTTGAGCTGACGATCATATTTTTGTTCATTGCAAAATCGATAACACGTTGTCCGTTATCATTTGATGTTTCGTGGAGACTTTCTTTTCCAATGGTTGGTCTGTACCAGTTCTCTCTTCCAATTTTGGCGTTGAGGTCTCCTATCACCATCTTGATGTCATTGGAAGGGGCCGTGTCATATGCGTGTTCAAGCTTGTAGTGGAAAGTGTCCTTTGTCGTGTCCGCTTACTCCTCCGTCTCCGCATGTACATTTATGATTGTGAGGGTGAAGAATTTCGTTCGGAGTCGTATTGAACATAGACGTTCACTGATTGGCTTGAACTCTATGACATTATCTATGATTGACTTGTGTATTACGAAGCCTACTCCTAAGTGGTGTTCCCTTCCGCAGCTGTAGAATATCCTGTAGTTGCCAAGGTCCATTGTCCCGTTTCCTATCCATCTGATCTCTTGAAACGCGAGTAATTTGATTTTATATCTGCTCACTTCGTCTAGTAGTGACTTAACTGATGCAGTTCGGTACATACTTCGCGTGTTCCATGTTCCAAAAATCATTTCCAGGTGCTGTTGCCGTAGTCGTTGCCGTTTTTTCCGTCCGTTCCGAAGCTTTGCATCGGGTTTTTTAACTGATGTGTTTTTACAGGGTCCGGTAGTTAGCCCAACGCCCAACCCCACTACCAGGAGGACCGGATCCGGGAATTATACCCCAACAAACAACACAGTTCAGAAGAATTCTTCTCTCTAAATAGGTGTTATATGAATACATTTAACTTCCCCTTTTCTGTAAAGTACTAATGTAGCACTACAAATGTTGTATCGGCATTTCTATTCTTAAGTCAGCAGTCTAATTTTTTTATAAGAATTTGTGTCTTATATAAGTGCTTAGGAATGCTTATGTTAGTTTTAAAGTCAAAACATCAAATTTTATTTTTTATATCAAGAATTATTATCGTTAATGGCGATCTGTAGTCCTATAACAACTCTTTTTCGTATGCCATATATGTATGTCAAATTTTAAAACTGCCATATTTGAAATAAAAACTGGTTGGGATGTGGGTTCGACCCTTTCGGTCCACACGATCAACTTCCCAGTAAGATGGATGTTGAATATTATGAATGGATATTTTAATAATAAATGAACAATAGGCAATATAGAATATATGCATAATACCGAGAATTTGTCACAATTGTTTATCAATATTTTCGCTAAAATGTCAAACTAAATGTGCGCACTTACAAGATTAGGATGACGAAAATGTATATAAAATTGATGTATTAATGTTTTTCGGCACCTCAATGAAGTCGATATAGTTTTTAGTTCGCGCGGTATCGTGCAGGTACAAAAATCACTTAAGTCATTTAAACCAAAAAACCGCTGGACTGAATATTATAAAAATATTTTCAGATTATATTGTCGCTAATACGCTTCGAACGGCACCTTAAGTAAGTCAATATCTTTTGTGGTTCGGGCCATATCGTGCATGTACAAAAATCACTTACGCCGATTAAACAAAAAACGGCTCGACCGAATTTTATGAAAATCTTTTCAGATCATATTTTGGTTAATACTCTTCGAAGGCCACGTCAACTAAGTCGATATCTTTCATAGTTCGCGCGATATCGTGCAGGTACAAGAATCACTTAAGTCATTTAAACCAAAAAACCGCTGGACCGAATATTATAAAAATCTTTTCAGATAATATTGTCGCTAATACGCTTCGAACGGCACCTCAAGTAAGTCAATATCTTTCGTGGTTCGGGCGATATCGTGCAGGTACAAAAATCACTTACGTCGCTCAAACAAAAAAACGGCTGGACCGAATTGCATGAAATTCTTTTCAGATCATATTTCGGTTAATACGCTTCGAACCTCAACGAAGTCGATATCAGTTTTGGTTCGCGCGATATCGTGCAGGAAAAAATGACCACATCCGTACGCACATACACACACACACACATACTTCCTCCCAATTTTTTGCTTAAAATGCTCCTGGGACCTTGAAAGATGAAAATACGTTGAAATTTTCGATTTCGATTTTCGGACCGATTACAATAACTTCCTATACTGGGAAGTTAATAAAAGCATTTTTATATGGACAAAAGTTTAAGAATAAATGCGTTTACAGGCATGAAAACAAATAGTTACATCGAAATTCGATTGAAAAATACATATAATATATTTAACTTCAGTAATTTTTTTTTGTGCAACGAAAATTTATTTTTTACATTATTCATAAAATTTTCTAATTAATACATTTATCTTAAGGCGCGTTGTCATTTTTCGAGGTAACGTATTAAATATCAACAGTAAAATTTTAATCGTTGTTGAATTTCATGCTATACATTGCAAAAATCCAATTTTGAGAATAATATAATACGTACTCATAATATAACTAATCATTTTCAATGCATCCCATCTGTTTGATCAAATCAAATTCAAATAGAATTTGTTGTCCTTTAATGAATTTATATTAAATCTTCTTTTCCTAAATAATATAATTCAACAATTATATGACTTTACTTTTCCCAAAACGAGAATATTTAATTCCTATATAAGTTCATCCAACAACCTTACATCATTAGTTTACAACAATAGCGATTGAACTAAAGCTTATAAAAGTGCTGTACACTAATATGAGATTTTGATATAAGTGCATTATGAGAAATAATGTTTCATATCAAGACTAAATTTTATTCTCGGAGCATAATATAGGATTCTCCATTTTATCGCTACAAGAGACTAGCGCTATTCCCTGGGAACACCGTGAGATTAATATCTGGCTTTATATAAGACCTTAAGTGCGCAAGAATTGTTCCCTAGAAGATCTTGGAGGTACATATAGGAATAAAATTGTTTGTTGGGGATGTTAGAAAATTTAAGCGGAATCAATCCCAGCGTAGTTTAAAATTGCTTGAATACTTTATTTGACTGACTCAGTAGTTCGTTTGACATACAACACAATTAGCCGCAAGAGTAAACCCTTACACTCATAAGTACTAAGTTTCCATGCAAAGTCTACCCTGGGGTATTTTCAAAATAGGTGCCCACAGAGACGGGGTTGAGTAAAGTTTCGTTGAATCCAAGTAAGCTCAAATGACCCAATCCGGTTAAGCCGAGTTTTGCATATGTGTGTGATTAAGTATCTTTTACTGCACGTATATCAACGGCGACGCAATGTAAAATTATTTATCTGTCATGGAAACAGAATCGAGTTAACTTGAGGGAAAAACCTTTTTGTTTCCCAACGAAAACTCTACCTCTGTTCATGGAAACGCAGTAATGCACGTGGGGAATCCCCTGTCGTAGCCGTAGGGTAACTTGATACTTAAACAAACACATGTGCAAAACCCGGCTTAATCCGACGGGTTTCGTGGAATTTTCCTGGATTTAACGAAACTTTACTCAATCTGTATTTCTATGGGTGCTAGGTCTGAGTTAACCCAGGGTAAACTACGCATGGAAACTTAGTAATTGATCACGTTCAGATACCCTCATATAAATATACTTAGACGATTTTGTGTTATTGCTGTATTGCTTAGTAGGAAAATCTCTTCAACTAACGAATTTAAATATTTATGTGTTTTGTGGAATGTAAGGCCCTCCGCAAGCGAGTCGACTGAGCCCAATTTCAAACTGGTTGCACAATAATCACGAGCAAAACCAGGCGAAAACGAAATTTTTGTCCACATACGAGCACAACTGATTTTGGCAAAATTAGAGTTTCACGAGATGCAACACTAGTGTTGCAACTCTCGCACTGTCGCATGCGAGACAAGACAACACCCGAGACAGCAGCTTCTGCCCCATGGCGAGAGTAGCGCGACAGTAAAAAATTCCCAGTCTCTCTCGCTCGATCTCGCGGAATCTCCCAGTCGGTTAATTTTTTTCCCAGATCGTTGCGGGATATGCCGATTCAATAGAAAGTAGAGTTTCATATTTTCGACGGTAATATATTTATGAGCTGGAAAACCCCAGTCTTCAAGTGTTTAAAGGTGCCAGTAAATCCCCAACACGCCGGCGAGAGCGCTAGCGCACCCTTCTAAACATTCCATTGTCTCGTCGAAAGAAGAGTCCCTAATCTAGTCACCCAGCTCTCGCGGAGACACTGGGTGGTGTGAATAAAAACTAAGTGAACATTCTGAGTGCATGCTCTTGAGAAGGGTATGTCGTCCAGAATGAACTCTAATTAGGAGGGAATAAAAATTCTCTTAAAAAATGTTAATTTTATGTTAAATTTTTTTGCGTCTACGAAAAGAAATTCTGTTTCAATGAATTTTAGCTTTTTCAAAAAAAAAAAAAAGCTTATACAGAGGCTCTGTCCGTCTGTCCGTCTGAGACCTTTCATCTCTGAAAGTACAGCAGCTACAGACTTGGGCCATATCTCAAAATGTAGCTCTTGGTCAAAAGACCAAAAACTGAGAAAATGGTCTGGAAATTTCAACCAGAAGTATATTTAACAACAAAAAAGAGATTTCTAATAAAGTCCATATATCGGTAGCCTAGAGGTAAGGCGCTGGAATCCTATCCCCGGGGAACCAAGTTCAATCCCCGACCGCAAAATGGTGAAATAAAAAAAATTTTACTTCGGTGTAACTGTTTTGATTCTATTTCTCACTAAATATTATATTATGTAATAATGATACTCAGGAGAACATAAACATTTACTTAATTAAAAGTGCAAAAATATCATTTTCTTGATTTTTTATGGCTCTTCGGCGGCTTTATAAAAATCATTAAAATATTTCGCGGAAATAATATAAAGTATTTATTTGTTTTTATGCATATTTTATATGCTGCTCATTTTATTAGTTTATAGTCATGTAGGTAGTGCTGTAGACCAAAACAAAAACTCAATTTTATCGAACTTCGCTGTTGATTTGTCACAAAAAATATGTATGATTTAAACGAAACATTTGGTAGGTTTAAAACGAAAAGTAGATATCTAATTTTTACCAGGGAATATAAACGCTTACTGAAATGAATGAAAATTTATAAATTTAATTGCACGAACGATGTATTTAAGACCGTCCTTATAGTCCATGAATATAAGGAAGTGATTTTTCTTAGAATTTTTAATATTTTACAAAAATTTTACAAACGATTTGCCCCATATCAAAAAAATTTTGCAGCCCTTTGTTTAAAAGCATATTTTTAAGTTTTTATTAACTACATTTGTATGTATCTCTTCAGAATAACAAAACAAAAGTGGCATTTTGTGCCTAGAGACTAGCCACTAATTACGCTTTTTCTTGGTATTCTTTCAGTTGAATAACACTTCAGACTGGATGACAATATATTAAGAGGAGATTGTGAAGAATCGCGAAAACATTCAAACAAATAACTTGAAAAACTAACGCATCTTTCATGGAGATGCTGCTGAAAGAATTATACAATAATTGCCCGCCAAGAATTTGAAAGAATTGATATATTTTAATTGCACCCCATCTATGACAAAGAATAGTGAACACCATTTATGGCAATATTACATTACTCTTCGTTTTACCTATGATTATGAATTTCCATAAAATATACAAAATACATTTCATAAATAATAGAAAATCTGTTGTCATAATTCAGTTGTTTACTTCCTTCGAAACTTTATACATATCTAGCATTGGAATGTACCTTTTTACGTAAGCATGAATAAATAGGTTTATTGCCACATTCCTACAAGTTAGTGTTTGGAGTAATGGGAAGGCGCTAGATCGGGGTGCGAAAGGGCCAGGGTTCGATTCCTCGTGGTGTTTTCTTTTTCTCTTTTTCTTCTTTCTGAAATGATTTATTAACATATTAGTCAACCGCCGATAGTATTGGACATGGCCCGAAGGGCTAGCGAGTAGTGCCGTCGTCGTCTGTGGACTCTGTGGGGTTGCGAGTTCGATTCTTCGGCTCGCGGTGCTTTTTTCGTCATAATAATTTTTTTTTAATTTCCTTCGGGGATTTTGTTTCATATAAAACATGTTTTTGGCATGAACACGTCTCTAAATTTGCTTCCAGAACAAAAACCGATGATAACGAAATTATGGCATATAATTTTTATTTGCAGCTCAAAAACTATTGTTTATAATGAATAAAGAAATATACCATGACGTGGGTGAAGAATCAAAGAATTTTATTGTTTACATTTGATTTCCTTTTTTTTAAGCTATGATGATTATATTGTAGTGTTTGTTAAATACTTTGTTAAGTTGTGCCTTTAACAAGAACTTTTCAAGATTAATTATATATAGCAAAAGCAAAGCAAATATAATACAAAAGGTACGGTAGGCCGAATTTTTAACAATAATACATGTACATATGTTTAAGTAAAATAATACACCTATGTTATTCTGTTGTGCAAAGTGCATCACATTAGATTTGCCTCCAATCCAAAGAAAAGTGTTTAGATTCGTTTTATATAGTGTTTACGTGTGTGATGTACTTTTTCTTTTTCAATTTGACACATTCGAATTATTGGCCTCGATTCCCAGATCCGGCGGGTTGGAAGTGAGTGCGGATCAATCTCCACTTAATATATTGTCATCCAGTCTGAAGTGTTATTTAACAGAAAGAATACCATGAAAAAGCGTAATTAGTGGCTAGTCTCTAGGCACAACATCCCACTAGTTTTGTTTAAGCGGCGTAAGTGATTTTTGTACCTGCACGATACCGCCCGAACCACAAAAGATATCGACTTACTTGAGGTGCCGTTCGAAGCATATTAGCGACAAAATAATCTGAAAAGATTTTTATAATATTCGGTCGAGCGGTTTTTTGGTAATAAGTGATTTTTGTACCTGCAAGATATCGCGCGAACTATAAAAGATATCGACTTAGTTGACGTGCCTTCGAAGAGTATTAACCAAAATATGATCTGAAAAGATTTTCATAAAATTCGGTCGAATTTTTGTTTAAACGACGTTTATGATTTTTGTACCTGCACGATACTGCGCGAACTAAAAACTATATCGACTTCATTGAGGTGCCGAAAAAAGAATATTAACGAAGAAATGCTCTGAAAAAAATTTCATAATATTCGGTCGGGCCTTTTTTGTTTAAATAGAAAAACTTCGGCTAATTGTCAGAAAGACCTTAAATTGACAAGTTTTGCTAATATCTAATAAACTCGATGGAATGAGACCCCTTCTAAACGAAGTGGTCCACATTGGGCTCTCCACAGCGATAGCCTTCCAACAAAACATCACTTGTCAAAATCCGATCGTGCAAAAATTTCGTTACCCTTTACAAACAGCGCGAATTTTTCAAACCTTGGATTAGCACTTTTTGACGGGGAATTGTTTTCTACGCGTGATACAGTTTCAGGAAATTGCCGTTTATCCCGGGATTTCCAGTAGTTACCGTAAAATTTGTTCTTTTTGGTCAAGTCTGACAAGTACTTAACAGTTACAGTTTTGCGAATATCTCCGGAAAGTTTTGGAATTTCCAAATGAAGTCATTCGCATCTCAGTTGGACACTCGCTTTAGTGCAGCGAACGAAATACGGAGGACATGTTTGTTTGCTAATGTTCAGGAAAAACAAATTCTCTAGAAAAATCTTGTGGATTTACTACTATAACAGTTATTTGAACTAGCTTCTCTCGGGATTTCTTTGTCATGAGTTCTGATACTAGCCAGTTTTCCACTAGTGCTAAACGTATAACACTATTTTGTAAGAAGTCAGTTTATTCCATCTTCGTTCATCATACTGGGAAGTAAATCGTGTGGACCGAAGGGGTCAAACCCACATCCCAACTAGTTTAATTTTTTTATGGCATATAGTCTAGTATAGTATAAACTATTGTTTATGTTAAATAAAGGAATACACCATGACGTGGGCGAAGAATCAAAAAATTTGATTGTTTACATTTGATTTCTCCGATATCAATGGCAATTAAGCTTATATTTCCTTGATTTGTATGTGTGTGCTGTGTAAAGAAATCTTGCAACTTGATTTTGACCCACTTCCATATAAGCGATCAACTGCAAATTTTACACATGCGTATAGTTCGCATGGCAATACACTCTATGGTACATTAGATAAGCTATTTCTTTTCATTTTCCCCGGAGAATTAAATAAGTTTTTTTTTAAATTTGTCCGAAAATATGCAAAGACTTTACTGCAAAAACTATTTAGCTGCTGCTTCGATTTTTTTCAATGGCGCGGCGGCGTGTTATGCTTCTCAGAATGGATTTAAAAAGAAGAATCACTTTTGAAGACGGTGCTAACATCTGTGGGTGATGTATTAAGGGCATAATCCTAACAAAGAAATGAAAACAATTCCCGAAGCAAGAGTTAGTGCAATCAAAGTCAACTACTACCCGGCACCGTCTTCAAAAGTGGTTCTTCTTTCTAGATCTATTCTGATTGGTTTAATGCTGTTAAGAATTACAAATAATTATTTCATCCTTTTTTGTGCATCGCGGGATTGGTTTTTTTCTGAAGGCGGTTTTTAAAATTTTTTTTTATTTCGTACTTTTTAGTCCATTCATTTTTTTCGGGGCCATTATAAAAAAAATTATTAAGGTAGGTCTACACGGCACAAATAGATCGTTGTGTGTGAACTCAACTGTTCGGCTTGGACAATTTAAAATGTTTAGATTGTACCAAATATTTCTCGGTGATGTTCAACCACTTGCTCCTCCGACCTTATCACAATCAATGTAACATAATATAACGCGTAGATAAGTATAAATATAATGAGCAATAACTAATGGAGGCAATTTTCACTCGTCTTTTGCACTCAGTTTATTTACACAATTCGACTTGCGCCAGACAATTTAAAAAACTAAATCGTTGCGTATAAACCTACCTTTACGATAAGTATGACACGCTGCCGTAGTATCGTTTAATCGACGACGCAGCGTACGTATTGCGAGAATGATTCTTCTTTTAAATCCATTCTGAGAAGTATAACACGCCGCCGCGCCATTGAAAAAAATCGAAGCAGCAGCTAAATAGTTTTTGCAGTAAATTCTTTTGCATATTTTCGGAACAATTTAAAAAAAACTTATTTAATATGAAACAAAATTCTCCGGGGAAAATGAAAAGAAATAGCTTATCTACTGTACCATAGAGGGTATTGCCATGCGAACTATACGCATGTGTAAAATATGCAGTGGATCGCTTATATGGAAGTGGGTCAAAATCAATTTGCAAGATTTGTTTACACTGCACACACATACAAATCAAGGAAATACAAGCTTAATTGCCATTGATATCGGAGAAATCAAATGTAAACAATAAAATTTTTTGATTTTTCGCCCACGTCATGGTGTATTTCTTTATTTAATATAAACAATAGTTTATACTATACTATACTATATGCCATAAAAAAATAATGAAACAAAATTCCCCGAAGGAAATTATAAAAAATAAATTATTATGACGAAAAAAAAGCAGCGCGAGCCGAAGAATCGAACTCGCAGCCCCACAGGCGAGGGACTTCTCCTTAACCCTTTGCGCCATGGCAGACACTACCGGTGGTTGACTAATATGCTAATAAATCATTTCAGAAAGAATAAAAAGAGAAAAATAAAACAAAAATGCTGCCCCGACCAGGGTTTGAACCTTCACCGCTACACGCCGCTGGATCGAGGATCCAACACGCTACGCACTCTCCCACCGGCCTTCTAACATCATTACAACAATAAAGTAATTTGTTCGGTGCCTATGAAATGTTTAGGTTGAACTAATTTTAACATTTTTTTATGACTAACTTCGAACTCCTTTATCAGAATTTCGGAAAAATTTAACGGGACCACAGTGGGAAACGAACGGCTAACAAGTGGGGGGCGAACGGCTAACAAAGACCTTGGAAGGTGGTGACACCCGATTTGTCACTACTGTAAAAATCCGAGAAGATCCACTGCATACAAACACCTAGCAGACCTGTTAGCAAGTCCTAATCCCACCTCCCCGCGGTGCCCCCTGGGGTACTTCTTCGGAAGGAGCTAACGAGAGACGGGCGAATGGCGAGCTCTCTGCGCCACAAAACAGAGTTTTAAGTCGGTTGGGCTGAGGGTTAGCAACCCGCTCCCATAAAAAACACCATTGCTACGAATCGGCAAACAATGCCTCGGAACCGGATGGACAGTGGGAAACTCCCCCTTCAAATGAACCAAAAAAAAGGCAAAAAAGTCATTGGGTTACAAAGTTATGCGTGAACAGGACTACAAAATACCTACACGTCGAATTGAATCGAACCTCCTCGTTTTTTGAATTCGGTTAACAAAAGGTGCGGTAAGCCGAATTTTTAACAATAATATATGTATTTGTATTTGTATGTGTTGTATTTGTTGGATTGTTTTCGTGAATCTTCACAATCTCCACTTAATATATTGTCATCCAGTTTGAAGTGTTATTCAACAGAAAGAATACCATGAAAAAGCGTAATCAGTGGCTAATCTCCAGGCACAACATCACACTAGTTTTATTCTGTTTAGATTTAGGGGTGGGATTAAAATAAATTTCCTAAATTTTTTTAATAATAGTTCAACAATTTTTAAATCTTTTTTCATATTCAACTTTAATTTTACCCCCTTAAAGGCACAAACAGATTGTCGCAGAGGTCGTAGCGGCAGTTCCTGCGAAGGAATTTCCCAAAAATTTAAATTCTCCGCCAGGCAAAAACGGCGGGTGGGGGGGGGTCGAGAGTGCAACACTGACTCTCGCGAGGGTAACGCAAGACTATCGCGACACAACACTATAATATCGCTGTTGCACTGGGGTGCGAGACAAGACAACAGTGGTCTCACTCTGGCGCAGCGAGATCTAAAACCGCGGCCGACTGTTGTCTTGTCTCGCTCTCGTGAAACTCTAGGCAAAATTGCAAGTAGTTCAGATGAAGTGCAACCACACAGCTGAAATCGCTTCCGAACGGCGAGTACAGTCGCATCCGAGCAGTTCAAACTAGTTTCAAATGGTTTTCGTTTCTGTCGACCCGTGTATAGATTCTCACTTCAGTACACGGGCAAGATAATGAAACAGTTGCGTGTGCCACTGGAATTGCAAAACAGTCAACCCGTGTTTGAAGGGCTTTAATCTATTTTTATTAATACTTTATTAATACAATATAGCTAGTTTTTCTCAATTAAGTCCTGGTTTTTATAACAGGAGATTCTACTATCCAAATCCCGCTAGTCCCGCGGATCCCGCATGTCTAGTGCCACATTACTGATATCGCGTTTGCGGGACTGGATTCCCTACTCATGATCTTTACGATTTTTCTAAAATCGTGAAGAAAAGTGCTGCTAACGAGAAAACTACGTCATTTCTATTCCGTGTTTTAATTTGCTTAAGACGCCGCACAGTGGGGATCGTTCATAGAAGGTTCTGCTCAAAACTCAATTTTCGAAATGTGGAAATTTTTCAAAAAAATGGTATCTGCGTATTTGTAATAATGTATCAGATCACTTGTAAAAATACTAGGTCGCTGACTGCTATGAGTCATCGAGCGCATGAGCATAAATTTCATAGTTTAAGCAAAATAATACTTCAGGGAAAAGGAATACCAGTTTATGCGCGATATAAAAACATTAATTTCTAACGTTTTACGATAAAATCTATGGAAGTGTGTTATGTCGGTGATCAAGCAAGGTATGTTGATCTATAATATAATAAAATAAATGGTTAAAAAAATTTAAAAAAAAAATTCTTTTAATTTACTAAAAGATGTACTGAAAATTAAAAATTAAAAAAAATTTTAAAGAAAGCGTGAAATTTCAATTTTAATGAAAAAGTTAATTAAAAGAATGGCGCATTTTTCATCAAAAAATTTTGTTAGAATTTGAAATTAACAAAGCAAAAAATTGAGGGTTATTGTAAATCTCACGCGATTTACAGTTATATTTTCAATTTTTGATGAAAAATGCGCCATTCTTTTAATTAACTTTTTCATTAAAATTGAAATTTCACGCTTTCTTTAAAATATTTTTTATTTTTTACTTTTCAGTACATTTTTTAGTAAATTAAAAGAATTTTTTTTAAAAATTTTTTTTAACCATTTATTTTATTTTCTACTTTTTAGTTTATTATATGTATTCCGCCATTTTATGATGGCAATTCTATTAGATTTAAAATTACGTCACACAGTTTACTACCCATGTCGTGGGCTCGGTGGAACATAATTGCAAAAACGGCCGCCATCTCGGAACCGTCTTCTTGATTTTTTTACAAAAAGGTCAGATTGCATTTAGTACTTATACATGATGGGTTGAACTCAAGTTGAACCCAAGTCTAACTACATGTAAACGGGAGTCGAGTTGGGTTAAGGTTGACTGAACTCGACTCAGCTCTGCTACCTGGGTTTAGTTGAAATTATGCATACGGACATGAGTTCAGTATTTGAGTAGTTGAATTTAGTTGACAGCAGCATCTCTGTGTTTGTTTGTGATTTTTTGTAACGTGTATTGCTTCTTTATTATCAACTCACCCTTAACTCAACTATTCATCTCACCATTCATACACATTAACCACCCGAACTACGAGTGTGTGCAATATTGGAAGTTGATCGGTTATATTTTCTACTTTTTAGTCTATTATAAGCTTTCCGCAATTTAGTGTTGGCCGCCATTTTGAATTTGGAATGACGCCACATAGCTTATTGTGTTCTACCTGTCATATCCTTTCATTTGATACCCATGTCAGAGGGCCGCGGAGCACAATTTCAAAAATTGGGCGCCATTTTGGAACCGCCATCTTGATATTTTTACAAAATGGCCAGATTGCATTGTCATCCAAACTAAACGTGTATGCAAAATTTCAGCTCTATCCGAAACCGGGAAGTGGGTCAAATTTAACTTCCAAGATTTGACGACAAACAGTGTAAGTGTTGGCCGCCATTTTGAATTTGGAATGACGGCACATAGCTTATTGCCTTCTACCTGTCATATCCTTTCATTTGATACCCATGTCAGAGGGCCGCGGAGCACAATTTCAAAAATCGGGCGCCATTTTGGAACCGCCATCTTGATATTTTTACAAAATGGCCAGATTGCATTGTCATCCAAACTAAACGTGTATGCAAAATTTCAGCTCTATCCGAAACCGGGAAGTGGGTCAAATTTAACTTCCAAGATTTGACGACAAACAGTGTAAGTTAAATAAAAGAATTTAATAAGTCGGGTTTTCCTTCCTGACGCTATAATTCCAGAACGCACGATCCGATTTCCACGGTTTTGCATTTGTTGGAAAGGTCTCGGGCTCCGTGAGGTTTATAGCCAAAAAATTTCAACAGAAAAGCAGGCGTTTGGTCCATAGCAGCCATCTCAAAAGGGCGGATTACCATTTTCTTTAAAACCCCTCGACATGGATATCAAATGAAAGGGTATAGTAAGTAGAACACCAAAGGCAATATAGTATACTCAATATATCGTTTGGTCCATGGTGATCATCTCAAGCAGGCGGATTACCATTTTCTTCACAACCCCTTTGAGATTTGTATCAAATGATAGAGTATGATAAGTAGAACACATAAGCAATATAGTATACTCAATATATCGTTTGGTCCATAGCGGCCATCTCCAGAGGTTGGATTACCATTATCTTCACACCCCACGACATGAATTTCAAATGAAAGGGTACGATAAGTAGAACACCATAAGCAATATAGTACACTCAATATATCGTTTGGTCCATGGCGGTCATCTCAAGAGGGCAGATGATCATTTTCTTCACTACCCCCTCGACATTGGTATCAAATGAAAGGGCATTATAAGAAGAATGCCATAGACTATATCGTTTGGTCCATAGCGGCCATCTCCAGAGGTTGGATTACCATTATCTTAACACCCCTCGACATGGATTTCAAATGAAAGGGTATGATAAGTAGAACACCATCAGCAATATAGTATACTCAATATATCGTTTTGTCCATGGCAGTCATCTCAAGAGAGCAGATGACCATTTTCTTCACAACCCCTTCGAAATGGGTATCCAATGAAAGAGTATGATAAGTAGAATAATATCTTCTTCTTCTTTGATCCGTTAGCTGGCGGTCCGAGCGGGACGTCCCCGCAACGGATACGCTGCTGTCGGTGCCGCTGGGTTCCGAACTCTATTTACGATTCGCTTCCATTCTTTTCGGTTTTTGGCGGTGTCTCGAGCCTCGGTAACAATATAGTATACTCAATATATCGTTTGGCACATGGCGGTTATCTCAAGAGGGGCGGATTACCATTTTCTTCACAACCCCTACGACTTGGGTATCAAATGAAAGAATATGATAAGTAGAACACATAAGCAATATAGTATACTCAATATATCGTTTGGTCCATAGCGACCATCTCAAGAGGGCGGATTAATATTTTCTTCACAACCCCTTCGACATGGGTAGGTATAAAATGAAAGAGTATGATAATTAGAACACCATAGGCAATATAGTATACTCAATATATCATTTGGACAATGGCGGTCATCTCCCAAAATCAATTTTCACAGATTTGTTCTTTTTTCACTATAGCTTTTACCTATCGCATACTGTGTCCCCATAATCTTATATTATTGAAAGGCGTTGCAACGCACGCGGGTTTTTGCTAGTTCTTCTATAATTTTGTATTATATTATAAGTTCATTGGCTTATGATACAGGGCTTAAAATTTGTGGTAGTGTGTATTTTTTTGTAGGATTTTTTTTAAATGACATTTTCTCGAAAACGCGCAAAGTTCTATTGCTAATTTTTTCGATTAACTAATGTACAAATCCTTCCGTTTATAATAAAAAAAGATTCAAAAATGGGATACAAGGGTCGAGAATTAACGCAGGCTTCTATTTGAGCAAGTAAGGTAGTGGTTTCTTCGAAAGTGAGTGTAGATGCACCCACTACTCTTGGCAGATGATGTTTGATGCTTTCCACACCAGCTTCCCATTAACCTCCAAAGTTGGGAGCGCGGGGCGGAATGAAGCACCATCTGTACCTTGGGAAGCTAATAAGGCTGTGAATTCGTCCGGTAGTTGAGAAACGCATCGAGCTTGCTGAATGTTTAATTCCTTCGCAGCACCCACAAAGGTGGTCCTGTTATCACTATAGATTCTTTTACAAAGTCCTTGCCGAGATGTAAAACGTCTATATGCAGCTAAAAAGCATAGATTATATAGTAAGTAGATATGGACAAACGCGAGTCAAATTAACCGCAAGTTACGGCACCACGAGCTGGAGGCGCTAATATCGCAGGGTTTTATGCTCCGCTATATATGGTTAGTTTCCGAAATAAACTTTTTCTGGTTTATGTGAAAGCCCTTTGCGCATTTGAAAACAAAATCAGAAGCTGCGGCTTTGATTTTATTGGCTGCGGATCTAAAAATAGATTCCTATGAGCTTACTCCTGTTGTTTTGTTCAGGAAAGGCAAGGAGGATGAAAAATGATGATGATATCGTGGGCGATGGGTAAAATTTGACAATGGGGGAATGAAATGAATGGGCGAGATAATTTTAATGGGAAATTTGGCATCAAGCGTTTTTTATTATGTTGAAAAAATTGAAATGGTTTTTTAGGGATTATTTCATTTTTTTAACGAATTTTGAATGACAAATTTTTAGATTTTTTTCTTAGGTAATTTATAGTTCGTAGAATTTTGAAATTTTTACGAATAATTGTATTACTATTAAGAAAAATAAAATAATTTTTATTTTTGATTTTATTTATGTGCCATGGTCAAGTCCAACCCTTTATACCGATATCACGTTATGTCCTGCAATTAAGGTTGCAATGTCTCCTAGTAAGTTAAGGTTAGTCTGGATGGTGCGTGAATAGATGTCGATGAACTTTGCGTTTGTTGGTTTGATGATTTGGGCTCAACAACACCGACGGTGTGTTCTATTTATTAACGAGGGGGAGGTACGTAGTGGGCCGGGAATGGCCGAGTTGGCTAGTTTTGGCAAAAAAAGGTGTGTGTAGGTAAAAGCGATAAAAGTGAGCTGCTACATTACTACCGTGGATTGAAGGGTTTATAGAGGAGCAGAAGTGTGCTATCGCCAATGCACCTTCTTCGTTTTGCACCTTATTCAGCCTAGCGGAGCTTGTTTTTGGGGTGCCCGCCCAGATATACGAGTTATATGCAAGGCGGAATGTAGCACTTGCAGATTGCAGCGGGCTGAAGGAGGGATTTGCATCTCTTGAGGAATCTCAAGCATTGATTAGCTTGTTTGGCGATTTGGAATGTGATTACTCCATCACATATCTCGGGCCTTATTCTCTATTACAATATTGTCATAATTTAACGACATTAGCCCAAACAGTATTTTTTTATTACAATATTGGCATTCATTAGCATAAAAATTTAATAAAATTGGCAAATTTTTAACTTCCCAGTATAGAAAATAATTGTTATCGGTCCGAAAATCGAAATCGAAATTTTCGACGTATTTTCATCTTTCAAGGTCCCAGGAGCATTTTAAGCAAAAAATTGGGAGGAAGTATGTGTGTGTGTGTGTGCGTACGGATGTGGTCATTTTTTCCTGCACGATATCGCGCGAACCAAAAAAGATATCGACTTCGTTGAGGTGTTGTTCGAAGCGTATTAACCGAAATATGATCTGAAAAGATTTTCATAGAATTCGGTCGAGCCGTTTTTTTGTTTAAGCGGCGTAAGTGATTTTTGTACCTGCACGATATCGCTCGAACCACGAAAGCTATTGACTTACTTGACATGCCGTTCGAAGCGTATTAGCGACAATATAATCTAAAAAGATTTTTATAATATTCGGTCGAGCGGTTTTTGGTTTAAATGACATAAGTGATTTTTGTACCTGCACGATACCGCGCGAACTAAAAACTATATCGACTTCATTGAGGTGCCGAAAAAAGAATATTAACGAAGAAATGCTCGGAAAACAATTTCATAATATTCCGTCAGGCCTTTTTTGTTTAAATAGAAAAACTTCGGCTAATTGTCAGAAAGACCTTAAATTGACAAGTTTTGCTAATATCTAATAAACTCGATGGAATGAGGCCCGTTCTAAACGAAGTGATCTTTTTTGGGCTCTGCACAGCGCTACAAAACATCACTTGTCAAAATTAGACAACCTTTCAAAATCATGCAAAAATGTCGTTACCCTTTACAAACAGCGCGAATTTTTCAAACCTTGGATTAGCACTTTTTGACGGGTAATTGTTTTCTACGCGTGATACAGTTTCAGGAAATTGCGGTTCATCCCGGGATTTCCGGTAGTTGCCGCAAAATTTGTTCTTTTTGGTCAAGTCTGACAAGTACTTAACAGTTACAGTTTTGCTAATTTCTCCGGAAAACTTTGGAATTTCCAAATGATATCATTCTCTTCTCAGTTTTTTAACGGCTCTCAGCACGCTCAATACGAGTTTGAACACCCGCTTTAGTGCAGCGAACGAAATACGGAGGAAATGTTTGTTTGCTGACGTTCAGGAAAAATAAATTCTCTAGAAAAATCGAGGGGATTTACCGCTATTATAGTTATTTGAACTAGCTTCTCTCGGGATTGCTTTGTCATCAGTTCTTATACTAGCCAATTTTCCACCAGTGCTAAACGTATTACTATTTTGTAAGAAGTCAGTTTATTCCATCTTCGTTCATCATACTGGGAAGTTAATCGTGTAGACCGAAGGGGTCAAACCCACATCCCAACTAGTTACTGTTTTGTTTTCGGATCGGATTTAACAATATTGTAATAGAGAATAGGGCCCCTGAAAATAAAACACGTCTAAAGGCCCCAATGTTCGAGCGCTCCATGCGACCACGCCACGGCAAAACAACAATAATCTGTAGGCACTTATAATTTTTGTTTTTTGGCGTAGCGCCATCGAATGGAGCGCTCGTGTATTTAGCCCTTAAAGGTAACAATCCCTCAAGGCATTTGCTTGCAGGCTTTTGACGTCATAATGTCCTAAAATCATGATGTTTCAGATATGCACAGCTGCGATATGCACTTTATTGGTGTAGCCATTTGGCCCTCGAGCAAATGTTCGTTTGCCTTGGTGGATTACCTTTGCTCACTGAGATAAACGGAAAGATGGCACAAGTTTTTATAGGGATAAAAGCTCACGCTCTAGAAGATAAGGTCTGATCCGTGCTTGTCTTATATTGACGAAGCCGTAGGAGTTACGCACAGTGTCATCGGCAAAACTTGTGACGTGGGTTGGAGTGGATTGAGAACAGATCATTAATGAATATTAGAAAGAGATCAGGTGAGAGAATTGACCCTTGCGGAGCGCCGGCCGAGATTCGACGCCATTCAGTAGAGTAGTGTTATGCTAAGTGAGTGAAAGTGTTCTTTGAAGCTTTTGGTTAATCTGCCTATTCCGCTGATTTCTTTCCAAATCGTGAAGCTAGTTGTCGAGTGCTCTAATAATATAAAGTTGCTCTGACTATAAATCATTAATTCTGTTGCGGTGTTAGCTGTGTTTTTGAAACATTTAATATTCTTCATTTTTCTTTAAAATACAATGGTTTATCAGTATGTCGAAAAATACAAATGTAGCCTTGTCACAAATACATCCATCGAGAGTTACAAGGAATACATCAAAGTGTCAAACTCAAAATGTCACTCCTGCTGGTACTCGCAGTTCTCCAAGTGTGTCTGAGCCGGCATCTGCTACTATTTCGACGGATTCTGCCGTGCTGCTTGAAAGGAAATTGGAAGACAACTTTTCGCAAATCACTTCGGAAAGATTTAATGCAGTCCAGGAGTATATCACTGATATGATCAAGGAAGTAGCTGCCTCTCTTGCTTCCGAAATATCTAAGCGACGCGATGAATTGGATAGCGTGAGATCTGAACTTGTAGCTGTGCGGAGCGAACTTGCGGATGTACGAAGCGAACTGGGGGACATGCGCAGGCGTGAGAGACTGACAGATGCTGTTATCACTGGCGTTCCTGCAGTTGAAAATGAAAATCCTTCCCAAATTTTGGAGAATATATCAAATAAAATCGGGCATTCACTGTAACCATATGCCACAATTTTTCGTGCTAGGCCAGGGAATCGTGAAACGAGCCCTGCTTCCGAAATTCCGCCACTCATAATCAAATTCTCTTGTATCAACGAGAAGAAAATGTACTTCCTGAAGTTTAGACGTCATGGCATATTTCCCCTTAATTCAGTCTCTCCGGCGTTTATTTCTGACAGCAGAATTGGCGTGTTCGAGAGTCTCTCTCGAAACAATCAACCAATACTTCGCAAAGCATTATGGCTGAAACGAAGTAAAGTGTTAAGGCCCCCATACACGGCCAAATTGGCTGTACAACCAGATTTTCATCAAACCTATAAGCGCAATGTATTTTGATCGGCCGACCGGCCCACAATCGATAGTTTTGGTTGTACAACCGCACTTCGCTGTACAACCAATTGGACCGTGTATGGGGGCCTTTAGACTCTTTGTTTACCACTGATGGCCTTGTATATGTGCGAGTAAATAAAGATGACTCTGCCGTTATGGTTGCTGGCTTAAGTCTTTGAATAGAGAAGACGAGGAAGTGCAATTTATTAAACACGGGGAAGCATTTTCGCAACACTAATGCATAGCATTCTTTACGTATTTGTGTCTAACCCGGACAGTGGCTGTGTTATATTTATTCAAAACCCGGGAGGGGTATCGTTTCTCAGCACCCATCTCGGTGAGAACGCTTCACTTGGCTAAATGTTTGAAGGAAGGGTCTGCTGCAAAACCTGAACAAATTTCACTACGCCTATGTCCGGGTTAGACAATGTATTTTGTTGTTGTGGTTAAAGTCAATGTATTTTGTTGTTGTGGTTAAAGTGGAAGGGGAGAATTAGAGAGAAAATTTCTTGATCCCAAGTGCTTCCCTCAAATCCGTGTACATGTACGCTATGTTCGGTTCCTTATCTTCTCTATTCAAAGGCTTAAGTGCGCTGGATGTGGTTGCCTGAAAGGTAGAAATAAGAGCTTAGCATGTATTTTATTTATCTTTATATATTTTCGTGATAAAGTAGTAGTAACTGTAGTAATAGTTTTCGTGATTAAGTTATCACTGATGTTATCGTGTTTTAAATTTCTAGATTTTTAACTTCCCAGTCAGTATAGGAAGTTATTGTAATCGGTCCGTGATAAAAATTGAAATTCAGTTTTCGAATTTAAACTGGAAAAAACAATTTATTTTTAAATAACAAAATGACAAAAAACCCAGAGTAAGTGATTCAAAAAAAACTTACATTTATAAAGTAAATGTTAGTGGCTACTAAGGAAAGCGTAAATTTTTAAATTATTTCTAACACACTCTCCAAATTTGAGCCTTCCTATGTATAACAAAATGCAACAAAAAATAAACAAATTCTTAAAGTTAATGTGCTGATAAACATAAGTGTAATAGTACATTTAATCTTCACATATTACACCTTTTATTTCTCAGATATTGAAATCTAACTCGTGGTAGAGGTTTTGTAAATATGTCAGCACACTGTTCATTTGTACATAAATACATCAAATCGATTTCTTTTTCTTGATACTTTTCTTTAACAAATTTATACTTGATGTCTATGTGTTTACATCGCTTGTGAAAGTCAATGTTTTTAATCACTGAGATTGCACTTTGATTGTCTACATTTAAGCAAATAGTATCCTGATAATAGGCACTTATATCAAGAAGTAATCGTTTGATCTATAAAGCTTCCTTTGTAGCTGAACATACGGCCATGAATTCGGCTTCTGTAGTAGATAATGCTATGCTTTGCTGTCGCTGACTTGACCAAGTGATAGCAGCACCATTTTTCATAAAAACATACCCGGATATAGATCTCCTTGAATCTGTATCAGTTGCGAAATCTGAATCACTAGATCCTTCTACTACATTGTCCTTTACTTTCGAATAGCAAAGACCAAATTCTCTAGTTTCTTTTAAATACTTGAATATCTTTTTTACAACATTCCAGTGAGTATTATCGTAGCAATTAAGGTATCGACTTACTAAGCTGACTGCAAACATAATGTCTGGTCTACTCACTATAGCGAGATGCATAAGAGATCCCACTGCTTCTCTATATGGTATCTTTTCTTCAGCTCCTATATTGTTCTTTTCTAGGGTAGTATGAGGATCTATAGGAATGCTGTTACCATTAGCATTTTCCATATTAAACTTTGTAAGTAATTTTCCAATGTATTTCTTTTTATGAATTAAAATCTGTCCTTTGGATTTTTCTATTTCCAATCCTACAAAATTCTTTGGCTCAGTTATTATTATTTCAAAATTTTCTTTGAGATTGCAAATAAATTTATCTAAAACAGATCTATCTTTTGATATCACCAGTCCGTCATCAACATACAGGAGAAGATATACTTTAATTCCATTTACATGACCTGTATACACGCATTGATCAGAGTGATTATTTTTGAAACCAAATTTATTTAATACTCCGTTGAATTTCTGATTCCAACAGCGTGGGGCTTGTTTTAAGCCATACAAAGACCTTTTTAGTTTACAAACATAATTGAATGGTGCATCTATCCCTTCAGGTGGTTTCATATATATATTTTCCTTTATGTCTCCGTAAAGAAACGCTGTTTTGACATCAAATTGTATCATTTCCAGGTCATGTTGACTTACTTCTGAAAGTAATATTCGTACGGAGTCAAATCTAACTGTTGGAGAGAACGTTTCTGAATAATCAATTTGGTAATTTTGTGAACACCCTTTAGCACAGAGTCTAGATTTGTAAAGCATACCTGATGGCTGATCTTTTAACCGGAAGACCCACTTACAGCCAATTATCTTTGCTCCTGGTGGCTTCATTACCAACTCCCATGTTCCATTCTGCTCATGTGCCTGCAACTCTTTCTTTATGGATTGCCTCCACATTACCCCATCTTCCGATGATATAGCTTCTCTGTATGTCTGTGGTACATCGTGATTATCTGAAATTTCACCTTGACAGAGATAAGTATTAGTTTCTTTATTTAACAATTTTGCTTTTTTCGATCTTGTTATAATATTGCTTGGTTGTATTGGATCAACTTTCTTTTCAGGAACATAGAGTGATCCTTCATCAGAATGAAAAGAATCACCGCTTATCGCAGATATATCTAACTCTGTATTATCAAGTGAACTGTTTTGCATTTCAGAAAAGGGTGATGTGCAAGGAGTATCACTTACAGTATCATTAGTTTCCATACTAGTTAATGGTATCACTGCGTAATTTCTTTTTATTGAGTTTTCCATAAATACTACATCTCTACTTATAACAATTTTCTTAGTTTTTGGATCTATTAACTTGTAGCCTTTAGTAGTATCACAATATCCAATAAAAATCATTTTACTTGCCTTAGCGTCCAGTTTTTGTAATTTTTCTTTTGGCGTTTTAACCATAGCTTCACAACCAAATACTTTTAAATGTCCTACATTTGGCTTCTTCCCAGACCATATCTCCTCAGGTGTAGCGTATGATAGTGTTCGTGTTGGACAGCGGTTCGTGATATAAGCCGCTGTTACCACTGCTTCTGCCCAATATTGTTTCTGTAACTTGGAATTCATTAACATATATCGAGATCTTTCCATTAATGTGCGATTCATACGCTCTCCCATACCGTTTTGTTGAGGAGTATATATATTGGAAGTTTGATGGATAATTCCTGATTTCTTCAAATAATCTGAGAACTCATTACTCAAATACTCTGTACCATTATCAGTACGAATGCATTTTAGGGGTATTCACGCTTTGTTGTATTCAGCCTTGTATCGTTGTATTTAGTGTATTTGGTTACACCTTTGTAAAATAATACAAGGCTTACTCATATAAAAATATTTACAAGAGCGTTGTAATTTTACTACACTAAAAAGTGTTGTATTACGTATTGTATCGTTGTATTAATATATTTGACAGGTGTTCAAAATGGATCAGGATATGGTAAATTGAATAAATTCACTTTAGAATAATTCAACTGAACAAAATAAAAGAAAAAGGAAGAGAAATTCTAACAAAAAGTGGGAAGAGAAGGAAAAAATTGTCATCTTCTTCGATGTATTTACAATAGATTGCAAACGGAGCGTTCACTCTTCGTTGTAAATTTGCATTGTATATTTACACCGTTTACAATGATACACTTTAGCGTGAATACCCCTTTTATATTCAAATTAGGTTGATTCTCTACTAAGGCTTTATAATCTTTAAATTTTATGAATACATCTGACTTGTTTCGTAAGAAATATACAAATACTTTCCTGGTGTAATCATCTGTAAATGTGAGAAAGTACCTCGCTCCTCCCAAAGATTTTACCACCATCGGGCCACAGATATCAGAATGTATTACCTCTAAAGGTTTCTTCGCTCTGGAACCGTCTGCTGCAAATGGTAGCCTACACTGCCTCCTTTTTGACATAGTTCGCATATCATCTTGTTTTTATTAACTTCTCAGTATAGGAAGTTATTGTAATCGGTCCGAAAATCGAAATCGAAAATTTCAACGTATTTTCATCTTTCAAGGTCCCAGGAGCATTTTAAGCAAAAAATTGGCAGGAAGTATGTGTGTGTGTGTGTGTATGTGCGTACGGATGTGGTCATTTTTTCCTGCACGATATCGCGCGAACCAAAACTGATATCGACTTCGTTGAGGTGTTGTTCGAAGCGTATTAACCGAAATATGATCTGAAAAGAATTTCATGAAGTTCGGTCCAGCCGTTTTTTTGTTTGAGCGACGTAAGTGATTTTTGTACCTACACGATATCGCCCGAACTACAAAAGATATTGACTTACTTGAGGTGCCGTTCGAAGCGTATTAGCGACAATATTATCTGAAAAGATTTTTATAATATTCGGTCCAGCGGTTTTTTGGTTTAAATGACTTAAGTGATTTTTGTACCTGCACGATATCGCGCGAACTATAAAAGATATCGACTTAGTTGACGTGCCGTTCGAAGAGTATTAACCAAAAAATGATCTGAAAAGATTTTCATAAAATTCGGTCGAGCCGTTTTTTTGTTTAAGCGGCGTAAGTGATTTTTGTACCTGCACGATATGGCCCGAACCACCAAAGATATTGACTTACTTGAGGTGCCGTTCGAAGCGTATTAGCGACAATATAATCTGAAAATATTTTTATAATATTCGGTCCAGCGGGTTTTTGGTTTAATTGACTTAAGTGATTTTTCTACCTGCACGATACCGCACGAACTAAAAACTATATCGATTTCATTGAGGTGCCGAAAAACATTAATACATCAATTTTATATACATTTTCGTCATCCTAATCTTGTAAGTGCGCAAATTTAGTTTGACATTTTAACGAAAATATTGATAAACAATTGTGACAAATTCTCGGTATTATGCATATATTCTATATTGCCTATTGTTCATTTATTATTAAAATATCCAATCATAATATTCAACATCCATCATACTGGGAAGTTGATCGTGTGGACCGAAAGGATCGAACCCACATTCCAACTAGTTTTTTTTCACCAAAGTCCGCTCCATCAGTAGATCCTGTTAGTTTGTTCAAATCATTAAAATTTAAATGAGCCATTCTTTGATGCCATAATAAAAAATCCGTCTCATTTGTTTTACAAGTGTATGCTGGAATAATATCAGTATTAAACCGGTACATGTAACTGCTGAGATTTGCAGTTGCAACTTCAATATTCTGTTTATTGAATATTTTGCATCCACGGTCATTAAACTTGACAGAACATCCATTTTTTATTATCTGACTAACAGAGAGAAGATTAGTTGCTAGCTCTGGTACTTAAAGACAGTTTTAACTTGAACAGTGTATACTTTACCATTTTTTCCAATAGTATTTAAATTGATATTACCACAACTTTTAACCACCAGCATTTTATCATTAGCTGTTTTTATGCTTGTGATCGGTGGGGGTTCTTAATCATAAAGCCAATCTTGCTTCATCGTCATGTGCATTGATGCACCCGAGTCAATGTACCATCCATTATCATTTTTACCTTTTTCAAAAAAAAAAGCTTATACAGAGGCTCTGTCCGTCTGTCCGTCTGTCCGTCTGAAGCCTACTTTCATCTCTGAAAGTACTGCAGCTACAGACTTGGGAAATATCTCAAAATGTAGCAAAAGAAAATGGTCTGGAAATTTCAACCAGAAGTATATTTAACAACAAAAAAGAGATTTCTAATAAAGTCCATATATCGGTAGCCTAGAGGTAAGGCACTGGAGTCCTATCCCAGGCGAACCAAGTTCAATCCCCGACCGCAAAATGGTGAAATAAATTTTTTTTTTTTACTTCGGTGTAACATGTTTTAATTCTATTTCTCACTAAATTATATTATTTAATAATGATACTCAGGAGAACATAAACATTTATTTAATTAAAAGTGCAAAAAAATCATTTTCTTGAGTTTTTATGGCTCTTCGGCGGCTTTATAAATCATTAAGAAATTTCGCGGAAATAATATAAATTATTTATTAGTTTATATGCATATTTTATATGCTGTTCATTTTATTATTGTTTATAGTCATGTAGGTGGTGCTGTAGACCAAAACAAAAATTCAATTTTATCGAACTTCGCTGTGGATTTGTGACAAAAAATATGTATATGATTTAAACGAAACATTTGGTAGGTTTAAAACGAAAAGTAGATATCTAATTTTTACCAGGGCATATAAACGCTTACTGAAATGAATGAAAGTTCATAAATTTAATTGCACGAACGATGTATTTAAGACCGTCCTTATAGTCCATGAATATAAGGAAGTGATTTTTCTCAGAATTTTTAATATTTTACAAAAATTTTACAAACGATTTGCCCCATATCTAAAAATTTTTGCAGCCCTTTGTTTAAAAGCATATTTTTAAGTTTTTATTAACTAAATTTGTATGTAAGGCATAAAAACTGTTAAAATTAGTTCAACCTAAACATTTCATAGGCATCGAACAAATTACTTTATTGCTGCAAAACTGATAGAAGGTCGGTGTGAGAGTGCGTAGCGCGTTGGATCCTCGATCCAGCGGCGCGTAGCGTTGCAGGTTCAAGCCCTGGTCGGGCAGATTGTTTTTTTTCTCTTTTTCTTCTTTCTGAAATGATTTATTAACATATTAGTCAACCACCGATAGTATCAGCCATGGCCCAAAGGTCTGCAACGTGAAATAAAAGTTCTAGTTAAGAACGGATTTGGCTTATTTAGCTTATTATAGATTGAGTTATAGCTCACAATTGAATATGTACCAAAAGTTTTAATTAGTCGCCGCTTTGAGATTTTACCATCAACTCAGGCTTAGTCTATTATACTACAATAAATCATCATAGCTAAAAAAAAGTACTCAATTCATCAAGAATCGAACCCTGGTCCTTCGCACCCCGATCTAGCGCCTTCCCATTACTCCAAACACTAACTTGTAGGTATGTGGCAATAAACATATGTATTTATTTATGCTTACGTAAAAAGGTACATTCCAATGCTAGATATGTATAAAGTTTCGAAGGAAGTAAACAACTGAATTATGACAACAGATTTTCTATTATTTATGAAATGTAGTTTGTATATTTTATGGAAATTGATAATCATAGGTAAAACGAAGAGTAATGTAATATTGCCTTAGATGGTGTTCACTATTCTTTGTCATAGATGGGGTGCAATTAAAATATATCAATTCTTTCAAATTCTTGGCGGGTAATTATTGGTGTTGGTCTCATTGCAAGGTGGGGGCACTTGTGTGTGTGCACGTGCATATATGCTATGGATAAACAGATGCCTATGTTTTTCAGTATATGTTCTACATTTAAAGAAAAGTGAAGTGCGTGCGTGATTTTTTCTTTAAAAATAAAAAAAAAGTTACATTGAAGTGTAAATTAATACAAAAGGTGCGGTAAGCCGAATTTTTAACAATAATACATGTATGTTTAAGTAAAATAATACACCTAATTCTGTTGTGCAAAGTGCTTCACATTAGATTTGCCTCCAATCCAAAGAAAAATGTTTAGATTCGTTTTATATAGTGTTTACATGTGTGATGTGCTTTTTTTTTTTTCAATTTGACACATTCGAATTATTGGCCTCGATTCCCAGATCCGGCGGGTTGGAAGTGAGTGCGGATCAATCTCCACTTAATATATTGTCATCCAGTCTGAAGTGTTATTCAACAGAAATTACACCATGAAAAAGCGTAATTAGTGGCTAGTCTCTAGGCACAACATCCCACTAGTTTGTTGTGGCGGACAACACAGCCAAATAGCTAGAATCTTTGACGTTTTGATCCTTTTTCTTTATTTTGCATTGTTTGCTTATGTGCCCATGTCGATTACAATTAAAACATCTTGGACCTTTATTACTTTTATTCATTTTTGCATTAGCTTGCTTACTTTTGTGGCCAAAATTTCTATTCACATACAGAGCCGTTGACTCGGAGCTTTTGATATCTTGTAGAAGCTTAGTCTTCACTGAATCCGCAGAAATTTGCACCCCAGAACTTTCCAACGCCATTATCATCGGTTTATAGACTTCCGGCAGGCCGGCAAGAAGTAATGTGCCTAGCCATTCATCATTTACATCAAATGAGATATTCCGTAGTTTGTGCGCTGTTGACATGACTTAATTCACGTACTCCTCTACATTTTGGCAGCTATCTAATGTGGTTGTAATCAAATCCCTTAGTAACCCTACGCGACGTGTCAAGCCTTTGTCGTCAAATGCTTTTTCCAAATTTTGCCAGACTTCTTTAGCCGTTTTTGCTTCTTGAATATGAACATAGTTCACAGGGTCAACTAGCAAAATAATCTTTGTTTTAGTTTTTATGTCCAGCTTGGAATCGACTTCGGAGGTTTCGACACAATGCCATAATTCTTCATGTTGAAGATAGGTTTGAACGGCAAATTTCCATGTGTTGTAATTCTCTCGCCCTGTTAACTTTTCTATAAGCGTAATTGCATTACTTGAAGACATTTTTTCTTTTGTAGTTATCTTTCGAGAAAAAAATATCAATTTAAACTTTATTACCAGTGACTGCAATAATTAATAATAGTCCTTTTATGATTCTTCTATCTAAACTGTATTACAGGATTGCATTCCTGGGCCCATAACCTGATAAAAATTGAAATTCAGTTTTCGAATTTAAACAGGAAAAAACAATTTATTTTTAAATAACATAATGACAAAAAACCCAGAGTAAGTGATTCAAAAAAAACTTACATTTATAAAGTAAATGTTAGTGGCTACTAAGGAAAGCGTAAATTTTTAAATTATTTCTAACAGTCCGAAAATCGAAATCGAAATTTTCGACGTTTTTAAATGCTTTTTAAACTCTTTTCTTTGCTTTCACTTCGGAGCATCAAATCTTGTAACGTTAATTTAACCGCCTTTTACTCAATGCAAATGGATGAAACTTTGCAGGCATACATATTCCCGATGACAATACACGAATATGACATTTTGTTACATTTTTTGTTGTTGATTTTGTTGTTGAGTAACAAAAAACGATTTTTAATAAAAAATGCTTGGAATTATTCGTTCTACTCGAGTCTTAAAATTCACTTCCCTTCCCTTGTTGCCAAATGTTCTTCCCCTGAGCGCCCTGCTGACTTCCGTCCTATTAGTATCTTACCGTTTTTAGCAAAAGTTCTTGAGAAACTGATTGCATTTCAAATTGTCGAGCTCTGCGAACGTTATCAGCTTATAAATCCCTACCAATCTGGTTTTCGAAAATCCCACAGCTGTGATACTGCACTTCTTAAAATCACCACTGACATTAGGAACTACTTAGATGGGAACCAAGTCTGCTATCTTGCACTACTAGACTTTTCCAAGGCTTTTGATAACGTTGACCACTCCCTACTTCTCGAAAAGCTCCACACACAGTTTCGTTTCTCCTCGTCTGCTCTCAAACTTATGCATAGTTTCTTAAATTACCGTTCGCAACAGGTAATGCTGCATAATCGTGTTTCAACCTCTACCATTCTCTGTTCTGGTGTTCCGCAAGGTTCAATTCTTGGCCCTCTCCTATTTAGTATATTCATCAATGACCTGCCTGCAGTAGTAAACAACTCCAAAATCCACATGTACGCCGATGATGTACAGCTGTACCTTTCTATGCCTAAAGACCAATTGGTGTCAGGAGTGCGGAAATTATCCGAGGACCTACAAAATGTTCTTCTATGGGCTTCGGTTAACCGCCTATCACTCAATCCAGGCAAGTCGCAATATCTGGTTTTAGCTCACTCTGTAAACCTCAGTCTGGTTTTTCCCAAAATCATTTTAAACGGCAATCCTATTCAGCGGGTAGATCGTGTTAAAAATCTCGGAGTAACTCTAAGCCACGATATGACCTGTTGCGACCATATCCGTTATATAGTGAGTAAAACCTATGGTATTCTCAGGAAACTCCGTCTGTATGGAAACTTGATGAATTGTGCCCTTCGTTTGCGATTAGTAAAAGCGCTACTCCTGCCCCATCTAATGCATGGCTACTTAGTCTTTCCCTCGTTAGATGCTTCTTGTGCTCGGAAAATTGAAGTTGCATACAATGATTGCATACGCTTTATTTATAATCTACGACGGTATGATCACACTTCGCCTTTTGTGAACAATGTCTTAGGGTGTTCCTTAAAAACTTATAAAGACTTGAGGTTGCTAAGATTTTTTCATGATATACTTAGACGGCGAAAACCCTCCTACCTCTCTGAATACCTCCAGTTATCGCATTCACGTAGAAATAACAATGTAATTATTCCTCGGTTTCGTTCTTTGCTAGGCCAACGTTCATACTTTGTTTATGCAGCCATACTTTGGAATGCTCTCCCTTATAATTTGCAATTTATCGAATCAAGCTGTGTTTTCAAAAGGCGTCTTTTTGAATACTTCACGGGCACACCGTCTTAGAATGCAAATACTATCTATGTACCTATATGCTTGCACTCTAGTTCTCTCAAACTACAAATCTATTTTTTTTTTTTCTCTTTCTCTCTATAATAATTTGTTTTTATCTTTCTTTTTTTAATTAATCTTGTGTATTTTGAATCATTATTTATTTATTTTATAAGATATATTTTAATGTTAGTTAGTAAGTAGGTAATTCTTTATTGTTAATTTTTTCATTTGTTTTTTTTCCTCCGTTTATTGTACGAATTTAAGAATTTTTCTTTTGTACAAATACTGAAATAAATAATAATAATAATAATAATATAATAATAATAAAAATTGGTAAAAATTAACAGACATGTGTATTTCCGACGAAAACACACGAAAATGATAGTTCCAAATTAAAAATGGCGGCCAAAAAAATATGATGGATTACATTTTTCTTTACAAGCCACTCGTTCGATATGGGTATCAAATGAAAGGTTATAACAAGTTGAATACAATTAGCGTCATCCTAAATTCAAAATGGCGGTAGAAAAATGGCGGCATAAAAGTGGCGGCCAACACAAAACAGAGGATCAATTTTTCTTTACAACGCGCTCGGCATGGGTATCAAATGGAAGGGAGTGACAATTAGAATACTGTTGTCTGTGTCCCGTCATTTCAATTCAAAATGGCGGCCAACACAAAATGGCGGTTTACCCTTTTATTTACTTCGCTCTCGGTATGGATATCAAATGAAAGTGTATTAAAGTGAGCAAGAAAGTAAACTGTATGACGTCGTTTTAAATCAAATATGGCGTTCACTAAAAAATGGCGGAAGACATAACATAGCTACCAATATCAAATAAAAATATGATTTAAAAAGATGCAAAAAAATATGTTTCCAGTTTTTAGTTTTTATTGCTCCAGCCAGTATACGCGAGCACACTACCTTTCAAAATGTAAAAAAAAACGTAGAGCGCTATTAGATTTTTGAGGGGTCATCAAATTGTGCATTTTTGGGCTGCACTTGAGAACTGTTGTAAAGAAACAAATACAAAACATGTAAAAAAGTTTCCTTATTTAACATGATAATCTAATTAAAAGTTTGGAAATTGTAATGTATTAATTAACGCTATTCGTTACTAAAAAGTAAAAAATAAAAAAAAGAAAAAAAAATTTTAAGAAACTCTTTTCTTTACCTTAATATATTGATCAGTTGTGAACACAAAATTAATATAAATACTAAAAAAATCGACTAAAAGGTAAAAAATAAGAAGATTTTAAACAATATAAACTTTTAAATCAAAATGGAAAAAATCTCACACATTCCTTAAAGAAAAGCGTGGGGCGCCCATACCAACCTGAACTTAAAAAAACATGACTGCCGTGAGTACATTTTAACATTTCAGACAGCTACGAATTTTCACTAATTGAGCATTTTGTTTCATAAAAACGCACCCCACGCTTTTCTTTAAGGAATGTGTGAGATTTTTTCCATTTTGATTTAAAAGTTTATATTGTTTAAAATCTTCTTATTTTCGATTTTTTTAGTATTTATATTAATTTTGTGTTCACAACTGATCAATATATTAAGGTAAAGAAAAGAGTTTCTTAAACATTTTTTTTTCTTTTTTTTATATTTAACTTCACATGTATCAAATCAAATCTTGTAACGCAAAATTTTTATACTTAGACTTTATGAATCGTAATGAAAATTGGAACACATGTTCAGCTTCGGTGACAATACAAGTTAGTGGTGTTCGCCGAGGGAAACCACCCCCACCTCCCCTATTTTCCACCCGTGCATCGTTTTAATCACTGTTTTGACCATTTTTGTTGATTTGATTGACTTAGACTTCATCAAACTTAACGAAAATTGGCATACATGTTGTACTTCGTTATCAGTACAAGTTAACGGTGTTTTTCACTGAAATAAATGCGAAATTAAATTATACTCCTGCTGAATTTTGAATGTGTATATATTAATAAAAATTTGAAATCAATCGTTCTTTTCGTGTTTCATTTGTCGTTGCTTAGTAACATTGTTTATAACCTAAAAATTTGACATTCTCAGAAGAGATATTGAGTGCGTTCAGTTAGTAGCACAATGTAACATTATGTGACTAATGTAATACAAAGTCGTTCAGTTAAGGTTCTATGTAAAACTTTTTTGACTTTTGTAGCACAAAAATTCGTTCAGTTAACGACGATGTTATGTCGTTTATGTAACATAAACCGATGAAGCTATTTTGCTTCTCCAAATATTGCATATTGACAGTTGACAGTTGGTCGTTAACGGTTACGATGTTTTTTAATTTAAACAATCTAAAAAATTTGTTGGTCTCGTAAACGGTAAGTAGAAAATAAATAAAATAAATAAAAATGACTTTGGTTCCGTGTACATTGGATGGCAGCATAATAATGGACGACGACGACAATATATTTTGTCAAAATTCAGATGGTATTTATAATAATATAGACAAAAATTTGATTTAACAATTTTTTTGTAGGTACCTTTGTTTATGCAACGAGCAGCTGTCGTCTTTCGCGCGATTTCTTAGAAATTAGCGATAATCCGTAAGTATGTATATGCATACAGTTAAATGTTTTTATATTATACCTAAGGAGTGTTCGTTCACTGTATGTAATAATTATAATGCAACTTTTACAGGATATGTAGGGAATTACTAGAAATTGGAGACGAGGCTCCAACGGAAAAAAATGAATCAAATCAATCTGCGGAACAAAGTAATTTTTCAATTCGAAACAAATTATTATTTATTTCATTTCCTTTATTGTAGAGGCGAAGTGGTTGAGACCCAATATTTTGGCGCTAATTGCCGCCTACAAAACCAAGAAAAATCTTTTCGAGTCTTCTGCTCTCAGGGCGGAAAATGTATGGGAAGAAATAGCAGGCGTTTTGAAGAACCAAAATTTTAATTTTTCTGCAACCCAATGCAGGAATAAGTTTTCCGCCCTGAAGGTGCTGTACACCAAATCAGTGGATTTGTCAAACAAAACCGGTGGCGTTCCTCACAATTTCCCCTATTTTGAGGAATTTGAAGAAATTATTGGGGCCTCGCATTTTGTGCGGCCTGTTGCTGTCGCATCGTCGTCAACTGCGGCCGAAATAGCTGTAGAAACTGAACAGCCAAATGATAAGCAGCCAAACCATAAGTCACACAAAAAAGAAAGCCCCGTGGAAGAGCTTTTACACTTCCTCCAAAGAAAAGAGGATAGAAGGTTGGAGGAGAAGGAAGACAAAATTAAAAGGAGAAAGCAAGAGCATAGCGAGCGACTTGCTATAGCGAAGGAAGGAATTGCAGCGTTCGAAAAAAGTATGCAAAAATTAATAGATAAGCTATAGATTTGGTAAGTAGGTAAGTAAGTATAGATTTAATTTTTTTTTACTATTCTAC
Source organism: Thereva unica (assembly GCA_949987705.1). NCBI lineage: Eukaryota > Metazoa > Arthropoda > Insecta > Diptera > Therevidae > Thereva > Thereva unica. The sequence goes on along the minus strand of OX465281.1, from coordinate 155,600,483 downwards.
GTTTTTATTTAGGTGTAGTTTAGGTTAGTTTAACATATAGTTTTAGTTAATTTTATAAAATAGTTTAATGTATTTATAGCATAATTGTAGTAGGTAGTACATATAGTTATAGTAATATAATTTTTTTATTTTAAATAAAATGTTTAAATATTAAAATATTTTTTTACTAAAAAAACACAAATTATTTATTTGCAATTATGATGCGACTTTACATTAAAGTGGATGTTATCTGCTGCCTTAACATTTCTCCAGTTGGATTATTACTATAATTTTCATCTTCCGTCGTACTACATTCTTCTGCAGTCGCGCTTCCTTCGACAATGAATTCTTCCAAACTGTCATTGCACTCGATACATATATTATGCAGAACACAGCAAGCCAATATAGTGGCTGGGACCCAATCAATTCTATTCATATCGAGCATTTTCAAACGCCTAAATCGCCCAAATAAATGTGCAAAACTCCTTTCAATTACCTGCCGGGTTGACGCATGTTGCTTGTTGAACCGCTTTTGAGCATGAGTTAATCTTCTCCGATCTATGTAAGGCGTTATTAACCAAGGTAATAAGAGATATGCTTTATCGCCTAGGATTACTTCGTTTGTTGGGAAACACTTTTTCCTATCTGACAATACACTTTCATACAAATCTGAATTTTTAAATATTCCGGAGTCATGAACGCTGCTGGGAAAACCGGCGAAGCAGTTTAAAAATTTCATTCTTTGATCACATATAGCTTGCAACGTCATTGATTGAAACATTTTGCGATTGGTATAACTTTGATATTGGTCAGCAGGTGGTTTTATTCTAACATATGTCCCGTCAATCGCTCCAATAATACATATTGGCAATGCCACCAATTTCCTTAAATTTTTCCTTCGAAACTAACATTTCTGCTGTTGACGGCCACCGTATAATAGTTAGAGCGATCTTATTTAAGGCATTTATAATACGCACGAAAACCATAGAAAGAGAGGATTTGGCTATATCGAAGCGATCCCCAATAGATCTGTGAAGTGTCCAAAATGATTTAAAACTAAGGAGCAATTCCCACAGAAAATTACCTAAAGGAGTCTGGAGTTGCCAAAAGCCATAAAATTGCTAAAAACTGTTTTTCCAGATCGATCCGGGCGCGCCTTTGCTCTTTTACATTTTCTGCAACTAGACGCAACACTGTATCAAACGCGCTTCTGTTTAGTCTGAAATGCTGTTTGAATTCGGCATCTAAATAGTTGGGTATTATATTTTCCACGTAATTATATATTCTCGTGGGCTTTCTTTTCGTCAAAATTAAACAGGCCTTAATAACGCTCTCGTCATCGGAGTCATCACTTGAAGAATCCGACGTGGAGAGAGTTTCGGCGTTTTCCTTAAAAAAAGGCGATATCATTAAAAAAAATATAATATGTTATACTCAAGCTGGGTGAGTAGGAGAATTAAAATAAATTTAAAACATTAAAGCTTTCAAATCGGCATCTAAACAAGGTAATAGAGTAATTAAAAATCTGCCAACGCACGAGACACTAGGCACCAACTCTGTTCGGAGCAAGCAGGGCCATAAGGGCCAACAGGGCCGTCAGGCAGTGCAGGCGTAGACATGTAAGTAAATATGTAAATTTTGAAATTCCTGGCAAAAATTCTATCCCCCTCGAATACTGACTTAGCACGCCACCATTCACTCAAGAAGCTACCCTGCTTTTGGCGGGATATAAACAAACGACTTCGGCAATTTGTGTCCCTCTTCCACACTATTTCTTTCCTTTTAAACAAGCTAGCTTTTCCTTTAGTGTGATCGCTCATGTACAGGGTTTTTACACGACATCGCCGTTCCATGTTAGTTTATATTTCTATGGGTAGAATTCTACCCAGATGAAGGTCGTGGGGTGGAATCCCGGTAGGTTCAGATTCTACCGCGATAAACTACATAAATTGTACGATAGGCGTGGGATCGGTAAGCATATGAATAATGCTAGATTCGCCCCGCCCCCCTATAGGTTGAATGTGGGGACCATAGGGTGTGGTAGGTCCGGTCCGTGGTCCATAGAAGAATGAAACCACTGAGTACGTTTTACTCAACTCCTCTTCTCCTTCTTGCCAGAACGAGGACGACAACGCTTGACGAGTAGCAGCGAACATCAAAAGAAAATAAAATAAAAAAAAAGAATTTTTGAATCAATTTTTTTAGTGTTTTTCATTAAATATTACATAATTTTATAACTTACATCAAAGCATATACAATGAATATCATCCAAGAGCTTTTTTGCAGCACAAGAAATTGCTACTATAACTTTTCCCTGTTTTCAGTCATTTTAATTGCACAAGATGAGTTTAAATGACAATTGGGAACTTGACATTTGCAACATAACTCAACACAAAGCGTTCAGTTAAGTTTTGATAGATAATGCAACATTCAACCCTTCTCTTTCCTTTTGACAGATTTTACACTATGTTACATTGTGCTACTAACTGAACGCACTCATTGTTGTGCCTAGGTGGTCATTGGAGTAAAAAAAAAAAATTACAAAAAAAATTACAAAAAAAAAAATATAAAACTAAAAAATAAAAAATAAAAAGAATAAAAAAATTTTTCTTTTAAAAAATGCTTTTATTTAACTTAAAAAATGTACTGAAAGTAAAAAATAAAAAATATGTTAAAGAAAGCGTGAAATTTCAATTTTAATGAAAAAGTTAAATAAAAGAATGGCGCATTGTTATCATTTTGAAATTTGTCATCTGTCAATTATAAACAAAACATAACCACATTAACAGTGCGCCATTCTTTTATTTAACTTTTTCATTAAAATTTAAATTTCACGCTTTCTTTAACATATTTTTTATTTTTTACTTTCAGTACATTTTTTAAGTTAAATAAGAGCATTTTTTAAAAAAAAAAATTTTTTATTTTTTTTTTTCATCTTTCAAGGTCCCAGGAGCATTTGAAGCAAAAAATTGGGAGGAAGTATGTGTGCGTGTGTGTATGTGCGTACGGATGTGGTCATTTTTTCCTGCACGATATCGCGCGAACCAAAAAAGATATCGTCTTCGTTGAGGTGTCGTTCGAAGCGTATTAACCGAAATATGATCTGAAAAGATTTTCATAAAATTCGGTCGAGCCGTTTTTTTGTTTAAGTGGCGTAAGTGATTTTTGTACCTGCACGATATCGCCCGAACAACGGAAGATATTAACTTACTTGAGGTGCCGTTCGAAGCGTATTAGCGACAATATAATCTGAAAAGATTTTTATAATATTCGGTCGAGCGGTTTTTTGGTTTAAATGACATAAGTGATTTTTGTACCTGCACGATATCGCGCGAACTATAAAAGATATCGACTTAGTTGACAAAGGTGAAGTCTGTGTTAACACATCATCTTTAAAAATAATTTTCGTTTGTGTGGTACTATCTCTTAAACTTTTTTGTTTGACATTATGTTCACGTGGCAAGTAAAAAGGAGGTGGGTCAAAATTGCCCCAGGCCCGGCGCAACAGAAAAGTATCTCAGATTATCGGCTATAATAAGTATTGAATTTCTGTATAGTTGTTATATCCCGTAACTGTGGCTAAGGTGTTAATAATGCTATTTCTGTTTATTCGGGCGAAATGACTAATTAACCCTGTATTTTTGTAACGCCACCACATATCTTCATGAATAAGGTATCAGTGCACGCAGAATACTCCCACCTATCTAAAATTGTAAAAACGACGGTACCAAAGTACCAACTTCCAGAGTTATGAGTCGTCAAAGTCAAAATTTTGTTTTTTTTAACAAAAATGTCACTTTCAACCACCTTTTTCTCCAAAATATTCATAGTCAACTAATGTTTTTTTTCCCAGAATAAGAAAGCTTGGAGTTTTTCCTATGAATAATGTCCAGACAAGTTTTATGCTGCGGCCTTTACTTTCGAAGTTATAAACAATTTAATTGCTAAAACTGGCCTTATTTGCGGAAATTGCAAGCAATTTTGACTTTGACTTTTTTTCACTTAGTTCTTTTCGACATAAGCTTAGGAAAAAGAGTACTAAAAAAGTACGAAATAACGCCAATTTTAGTATTAAAATTGCTTATAACTTCGAAAGTAAAGGCCGCAGCATAAAACTTGTCTGGACATTATTCATAGGAAAAACTCCAAGCTTTCTTATTCTGGGGAAAAAAACATTAGTTGACTATGAATATTTTGGAGAAAAAGGTGGTTGAAAGTGACATTTTTGTTAAAAAAAACAAAATTTTGACTTTGACGACTCATAACTCTGGAAGTTGGAACTGTGGTACCGTCGTTTTTACAATTTTAGATAGGTGGGAGTATTCTGCGTGCACTGATACCTTATTCATGAAGATATGTGGTGGCGTTACAAAAATACAGGGTTAATTAGTCATTTCGCCCGAATAAACAGAAATAGCATTATTAACACCTTAGCCACAGTTACGGGATATAACAACTATACAGAAATTCAATACTTATTATAGCCGATAATCTGAGATACTTTTCTTTTGCGCCGGGCCTGGGGTAATTTTGTACGGGCTGTGACCCACCTCCTTTGTTTCTTTATCAAGCGTTCGTTTGGATTTCCGATTGTGATTTAAAAATGAAATTAGTTGGTTTCGATAGCTATACCTCAGAATCATTCATTTCTTTATTCTGTAGTATTTTTTCATTGCTCTATCAAAAATGGATTGATTTGCAGTCATTTCAATTGCATCTTTAAGCCTGTTGTAAACCTATGGCGACAGAAGTGGCATCTTGTTAAGTCCATTATTTCTATGCATATTTTTCAATTAATGAGCCGATAACTCCTGATAGTACACTTCCTAATAAAACTGGTAAAAAAACCTCCTCGTTGCACAAGTATTTTACGCTGTTTAGCAACAGATCTCTTTGCGCAAATCAAAATTTACGCATGTCCTTTTTATACCTACACAGCGAGTTGTAGATATTTCCATACGGCATGTGGTTACCTTTTAAGGTGTTGAGTGTAATTTCACAAAGAGTTTTTATAACCTCAGGGTCAGCATTTTGTATGATGGACTTTCTCCGATTTGGTTTAGCCTTTTTAAGCACTCATAGCATATGCTTGCTGTCCCTTAATCGTTTCATTCGTGACGCCATTCTTACCATTTAAAGAGTTTTGCGGACAAAAACAGGTTACAAAGTGTATTAAATATATCAGTACGAAATCTTAAAACGTCGTTAATGTCCTGAGTTAAATCAATTAGCAAATACCCGTAAGGCATTTGAGTTATCTCTTTATATATTCTCACAAGATCTAAACTATTTTCTGGGTAAATTTGTCGGGCCAGATGGGTAAATTGGCTTTTATCCCGGGGAGTTTTAAATACAACAAGATATTTACAATTGAGCGTGAATTATATTGATTATCATATTTAGTCCATTCAAAACGCGCGTTACGGTGTTCCAAAATAACACCGTTAAGAAAATCAAACCCTAAACGTTTTTGGGGTCGCTGATCACGAAAATCGAAGTCCCGCGGTCCCAAAATTAGGGCGTCACCCCGAAAAATGCAAAAACACCAGTTTTTAGGGGGTTTTCGCGATTATTTCAGTAATAATGAAAACTAATGCGATGAAATGCACTTTTTTAAATATTTATTTGCGAAGGTGGTTGATTTATAATAACTTAAGGCGAACTTAATGGTAGGGGGTACTCCTAAAGGGTTGAAAGTACCCCTAAATTGGCGAAAAATGGCAAAAATTGCAAAAACAATTTTTGGAACGAATTAGTTGTAACGACACTTTTTGGTATAGTGTGCCGTGCAGCGTACGCATGTTTCCCTGTCTGTCTCTCTCATAGAAAGCAAACCAGTTATTTTCGTTTCGTCTTTCTATTTCGCATTGTACAGTGTGGTGTCGCGACGATTATTTTTTTGAGTGTATACCACTGACATATAGAATGGACTGGTTATGAGAAATTTTTCATGGCACCAATTTGTTCCAAAGGCTACAAACCCTTTTTCACTCCATGTAAACACCGGAATCACTTTTGAAATTTACATTTTTTTAAATACGTACTTAAAACATTAAAACAACACAAATATTTTGTTTAAAAAAATTAATAAACACTATTTTCACTTTTTCACCTTTTAAAATGCCTTTTTTTCATTAATTTGCTAATTTTATGTGTATCTGGTTTAAGTTCTTAACATTCTGTATATCAAAAACCGGGGGCTTATGGGGAAAAGAGCAAAAGATATAAACATCACTATACCCGTCTATTTTTTTCTGATTGATTTAACGCAAAAGATATAAACATCACTATACCCGTCTATTTTTTTCTAATTGATTTTATTTCTGAGTGCTTCTGTCAGTTTGGGGGTTTATGGATGAGCGACCGACTATACCTTTTTGGTGCCATCGGTTTGTATGGGAATAATTGCTGATGAGCAGTCCATTATTATATGTCAGTGGTGTATACAGGTTGTTTTTGTTGTTTTTGTTATTTTTGTTGTTTTTGTTGTTTTTGATGTTTTTGTTGTTTTTGTTGTTTGTGTTGTTTTTGTTGTTTTTGTTGTTTTTGTTGCTTTTGTTGTTTTTGTTGTTTTTGTTATTTTGTTGTTTTTGTTGTTTTTGTTACTTTAGTTGTTTTTGCAGTTTTTGTTGCTTTTGTTGCTTTTGTTGTTTTTGTTGTTTTTATTGTTTCTGTTGCTTTTGTTGTTTTTGTTATTTTTGTTGTTCTTGCTGTTTTTGTTGTTTTTGTTACTTTTGTTGCTTTTGCTGTTTTTGTTACTTTAGTTGTTTTTGCTGTTTTTGTTGCTTTTGTTGCTTTTGTTGTTTTTATTGTTTTTGTTGCTTTTGTTGTTTTTGTTATTTTGTTGTTTTTGTTGTGTTTGTTGTTTTTGTTATTTTTGTTGTTTTTGTTGTTTTTGTTGTTTTTGATGTTTTTGTTGTTTCTGTCGTTTTTGTTGTTTTTGAAGTTTTTGTTGTTTTTGTTGCTTTTGTTGTTTTTGTTGCTTTTGTTGTTTTTGTTATTTTGTTGTTTTTGTTGTTTTTTTGCTTTTGTTGTTTTTGCTGTTTTTGTTGCTTTTGTTGCTTTTGTTGTTTTTGTTGTTTTTATTGTTTTTGTTGCTTTTGTTGTTTTTGTTATTTTTGTTGTTTTTGCTGTTTTTGTTGTTTTTGTTACTTTTGTTGCTTTTGTTGTTTTTGTTGTTTTTATTATTTTTGTTGTTTTTGTTGTTTTTGTTGCTTTTGTTGTTTTTGTTGATTTTGTTGCTTTTGTTGTTTTTGTTGTTTTCACATTACACTCCTCACTAAATTAGATAATTACTTCAACTTCCAAGTAACTGCAATTAAAATTTACTAAAAAACAAATTCGGGTGCAATATCTTAATTTTATTACTTTGCCTCCATTTTTATCTGCCTAAATGTCATTGTAAAAAAACGAACCACCCCATTATTCAGAAGTACCTCAAATAAATTAGGGTACATATTTCGCAATATATTTTTTATTTTTTTTTCTCTTAACCTCTTTTGGTTTAACCTCTGTACAAAGGGGTTTATAGTGAAATGTTCCAAATGTTGTAATGATTACAAATGGAAAATAAAATTTAAATGTAAAACAATAAATTTTTATTTGTTTCAATTACAATTTTAATGTGGGGGTAGTTGTTGTACCCACTTAAGAGTTGAAAAAATTAATTTTTTTTGCTGATAATACCTTTTGACCCAAATTTCAAACAAAAAGCAAAAAAAAAATTTAATTTTGCAATGTAGTTTTAACCCCTTAAGGGTTGAAAATAATTCATTTTTGCCTGACAGTACGCCCACAATCGAATTTGAAGCATAAACTTGAAAAAAAAAAACAGTGGGTGTGTGTACTTATGTACGCGCATTAGAAGTTATACTTGTGTCGTCCAATTTCAAACACCGTCTTTTCCACCCTAAGTGCAAAGTCAGAAATTGCAAAAAACCTGTGTGGGACAAAGCGAGCGCGATATACCCAGTTTTTTTTCCTTTTCAACTATTTACAATACTGTCATCTAGATGGCATTTGTCACAAACTTCAAAATGTGTCAGTTAAGATAGATTTTAAATTTGAATTTTGGAAGTAGACAGTTTTGGTGCGACACTTTGGAAAAGACGCGGTTTGATTTCAAACGAGCAGGAAAAGGCGAGTTCTGAAAACAACATACAGGAAAAAAAAGTGTTTTGGTTAATGACATTTTCTTTAATTATTTTTTTTTTCAGTACAATGTTTGAAAGGAACAAAAAAACCAATTTAAAATTCAAACAATAAATAAATTCAAAAAAAATAAGAACAAAATCAAATAAAAATTAAATTCATTGCAGAAAGCTCTGTATGAAGTTTCAAATCCTTAGGTCGATGTCTTCATCAGGCATCTCGCACAAACTTTCGATGTCGTCCTCATCAGCTTCCTCATTTCGATCAAAAACTTCCTTATAAAACAGAAGTTCAGGAATCTGCGACCACTGATCTCCAAAATGTTTCTCTAACAGGGCTTTCACGTCTTTGATTTTTTCGTCTTCAACTTTAATTCCTTGCTGTATTGTCCGCGGTCTCATGGAAGATAGACGCATCCCTTTCCTTAATATAGATTTGTTGGCACCCAGGTCACTTCTGTAAGCATGTTCCCCGCGAATCAATATTTCTGAGCGACATCCTTTCTTCAGGATGAACCGTTTCGATGCTTTGAATTTGAAGTGCCAAGATCCCGGGGGTTTCAGCACTCTAGTGCATTCTGTCTTCCAATCCAAATTTGGGCAATCACTTCCAAATTTAATGAGTAGACCATACTTCCGGTATATTTCAAAGTATTCGTCCTTCGTCGCAATAACTTCCTTTCGCCGAACTTCTTTCTCTATTAGCGCGAAGACCCTATCCGGCGGTATATAAGAATGACCCGGAACAGGATATATTATTTGAATTTCTTTCAAATTTTTCGGAGCTTTCGTGGCGAACCAGTTTGCCACCATCCCGACAACAGTGCAATTTTTATTTTGTCCTCCGCAGCCATCGCAAAACATACGAAGGGTCTGTTTATCCTTAAAGTCAATAAGGTTCAGACGATGATAGATAGCCGAAGCTATCTCGTTTGAGCCTTTCGCGAAGTCGTTTTCCGTCCATGTGTACAAAAGTACGTTGTCTGTGGTCAGCTTGCTGTGTGAGTCACCGACAACGATTGCGAACAGGTACAAATATAACTATCTGCTGTAGTACGCAGATTGATCGGGTACTTTCGGTAATACCATGTTTTTCTGACAGTCGAATGATATTGTTACCGTGTCATTTCTGCTTGCAGCTAACAGTTTAAAGAATGCCTTTCCTCGTTCCTTGTGGACTTGATACTCTGTCATTTTTGCAACTTTGGCGGACTCATTGCCAGTTTTTTGTAGCACTTTAATCTGCTCCTTCAGACTGATACAGGTGGAGCATTTTAAATCCGGTGTTTTAAATCCGATATTAAAATCTCTGCAGAATATATTTCGGAAGAAACTATGTCGCACCTTCAACGCATTTTCCGCTTGAAGATTATATTGTTTCCACATTTTGCAAATATTTAATTCGCTTGGTAAGTAGTGCCGATTTGAAGTTCTGCTCCTGCAGTAGTGAATTTCCAATACTTTGAACGTCTTGATGAAATTAATAACACCATTTCGTTTATCTTCGAGTTTCATTGATTTTTATCCCCGCCTCGAAGTTCTACAGGAGCAGTTCCGGTTTCCAAGTGTCGGGAACATATGCGTTGAATGCGATCCTTTGAAACGTGAAGGATGCTAAGAAAGAATGACTGGCAAACTCTCTTTATCTTCTTTGAACTCGTCCGAACGAAGTATTGAATGGAGACTTTCTTTCGTGCGCCACCTTTGTACCGGTCATGCCTTTTTGTGGGTTGCGGTAGGCAGTAGCTGAGCAGAAATGCATCTTGGGTGAGCTTGGTTTTATTTCCATAAAAGTCCTTGAAAAATTTGTAAATGTCTTTTTTCGATATCCGAGCACAGTTAAAGGATTTGCCTTTATGCCGGCAGTTGATTAGCTTCGGCAATTTGCTGGATGAATACCTGGAGAAGTATAAACAAACCTATGGGGTGGTGCTCCACAACAAAACTAATTCCACAGACTTACACTTTTGATTTTGATTTAACGGTTTTCAAACTTTTTCTGCCTCTACCATCAAGAACTTGTTTAGCAAATTGATTTGAATCCATTACTTGTGGACTTTAATTTTATTTTTTAATTAATTTTATTTATAATCAAAGAACACTGCAGAACAAACAACCTGTCGTTTCGATTATTTCACCGAAAATGATAGAATATCAAATTTTGCCCTTTTTTCCATGGAAAAGAACCGTTTTGTAAACAGTACTGATGGAACAGGAAGGTTTTGAACTATTCATGGTGCACAGATTCAGAATCATACAGGGAAAAGGCAGGTTTTGAAAAATAATATTTTTGTTCTGGAATTAGCCACTTTTGTAAATCCCCGAATCTGGAAAAGGCTGCGCTTTGAAATAAAACCCGATTTTTGTGCATTAAAATATAGGTGAAAAGGCCAATTCTGAAATAAAACTGTGACATGCATGCTTAGATATGGCTACCAAGAAGCGTTTCCACTACTTTATTCAAAAATTGTCAAAAGTGGAAAAGACGCTGTTTGAAATTGAACGACACACTTCTTTGGCATACAAATAACTAATTGGATTCTTATTATTTTCATGCGTTGGAAGTTGGAAGCATCATGATGCCGACACGCTCTAGCCTGCAGATTATACCGGACTCAAATCCTAACTGAAATCACCTACTAGTTGACTTATTAGGCCTAACTACAATGGTTTTAAGATGCCTCATCAAATTTTCTTAAACTGGCTGATTTCCTGTCAACACGTAAAGAATGTTCATATGCGTCGCCAGCTGGTTCAGCTCTTATCTACCTGATAATACTGTTGCTATTTCTAAGCCTTACTCTCTTCCTTTTGGTTTCTTTCCGCCTTAGCTACCAATAGAGGATATTTAACTTCTCCTCCACTTTATTCCATAGATCACACAATGGTACCATTATAGTCTTCTTTGCTCTTAGCCGTGCCTTCAGCTGTCGGTTACAGCGCAACAGTTTCCTTGGATAATCTTCGACGCTCCACAAGGGCATGGTCTGTGTCCTCTTTCACATTTAGGAATGCCGGGCATTGCGTGGACTTATATTGTATTGGAGGTATGCCTTCATAACTCACCTCTCCATGCTCTCTCGAGACCCATCCTTCCACGTTTGTTATGAGCCTGTGAGTTCATCGACCTTGGGTAGACTAATTTTGCTTCCTTTGCCACTACTGAAATCAACGTCACTTCTAAATTATGTTTACTTCTCTAGCTTCTTCTACTTGTGGTTACTCAATTAAATTGAGCGCGTTAGGATAACTGAAATATCATACAAAGAGTTTCGGGCAAATACAGCATCATCTATGGTACCGTGCCGTGTATTTGAAACCAATCGATCATTATTCAGCGCTAGATTTACATGATCTTGGAGAAAGTTAATAGGTGGACGGGAATCTTCGCCTCTGTCAAGAACTTCTTCTCAGTCCTTTTTGTATGGCCATAATACTTGTTTCAAAAATTAGATTTTTGATTTGGAGCAAATACTGCCTACTAATACTGTGGAGCGGATACTGCTATCACAACTTGTAAATTCAGACTGCTTCACAGAACTAACCTCTCAACAGTTCAAAATTGAATCTGGAGTTCCCCGAGGCTCCAGCTCCATTTTAGGCCCCAAGCTTTTCAATATATTTATACACGACTTCCCTAACATAACTCCCCTTCTTAACACAACTTGCATATAATACGCTGATGATGCACTTGTTTGGAATACATGTCTCACCTATTAAAACTACAGAAGAACTCCAAACACATGCCAACAAAATAATAGATAACCTAGATAAATGGAACGTAGAAATTAATCAGGGAAAAGTTTAATAACCCGCTTCAGGAATCTATCAATGGAGAATAATCCATTAATGGTCACACAATTATTTGATGAAGTACCTGGGAGTGCAGATGCATCACAGAATCATGTGGAACCCACGCGTAAGACTCAAACTGATAAACGCCCGTATAATAGTAACTAGCCTAAAGCCGAATGAAATCTAGGACGCAGCAACAGAAACTAAAAACTTGCGCTATAAATCAATAGTACGACCAGTACAATATCCACAAAGGTGGCAAATAAGTTGCAGTTTTTGGAAAGGAAAATACTTAGGAACTGTACCTTCCTCTATATTACAGCGGAAAATGGGCGAAAATTATACCAATCCTGATATATGTACATGTTCCAGCTAAGGCAAAATAGACTTCGCAAACATGCCCCCGAATGAATTGGCAAGAAAAATAGCTAGTGAAGGCATTATCAAAGCATCAGAGTTACCAAGCAATGTACACGCCAAACGAAATATAAATGAATAAATAGTAAACTTGAAACACCCAAAAACATCAGCCTACGGGCGAACTAGAAATTAAGTATACCTATAAAATAGCTCTGACAAATGTAAATCAGCGATACAAAAATAAAATCACAGCCAGTTTGGCGCAACCAATCTGTTTGTGCCTAAAACACTAGGAATCTTCCTATGCCCACGAAAATCCTAGCTGATGAATCGAACATGAAATTTATTTCCTTCCATAGCCTCAGCATAAAAACCCCCTCACCCAACGACATCGTGAGCCGGCATCGGCTACGAATTTCCATATGCCCATAATAATGATAATCCCAGTGCGCATGAAGAATGGAGGTTGAAATGCTTGCCCTCCATTGCCTCCACCCCTTCGCCCATATCCTTCGTTGCGTTGCGTTGCGAATTCGTCAAAATTCACTCTCATAATATTTTTCAAAACGCGCCTAAAGAAGTATAACTTCAAAAATGTTTACATTTTTTGCCATTTGTGGCCGATTTAGGGGTAGTTTCAACCCTTTTGGACTACCCCTTACCATAAAGTTCGCCTTAATTTAGTATAAATCAACCACCTTCGCAAATAAATAATAAAAAAAGTGCATGTCATCGCATTAGTTTTCATTATTACTGAAATAATCGCGAAAACCCCCTAAAAAGGGGTGTTTTTTGCATTTTTAGGGGTGACGCCCTAATTTTAGGACCTCGGGACCTCGATTTTCGTGATCAGCGACCCCAAAAACCTTTCGGGTTCGATTTTCTTAACGGTGTTATTTTGGAACACCCCCCCGCGTTTTGAATGGACTAATTGATTATTTTTCTACTTCTACTTTGAATTGTGTACGGTAAATAAAATTGAAATATTTGAATAAAAGTGAATTATACTTATAAAGTGAACTTTGCTCTTTTTTTTCTTTTATCGGTGTGCCAGATGGTGTTTAATAACTTTCATTTGTTCTTAAAGCGGTTTTTCTTTGAACAAAAAACAGCCGATGAGCCTCATGTTTGAACTCTAAGGTGTTGTGTGAGTTCGGAAATACTGACTGCAGGAGATTATTCCACAGTCGAGTTGTTATATTCATAAACGAACTTTGAGACGCTAGTCTTGTATTGTGGGAAAAATATTGCCATGCATGCAGGAGGTCCGTAATTTCAGTGGAACAGTCGCTATGGTAATATCGATAAAGAATTGAGAAGGCTGCTACATTCCTACGGTGACATAAGGTGTCTATGGAGATGCGAAAGGGGCCATAACCGATGAGTTTGAGGGCACGATTTTTGCACCTTCTCGAGACAAGCCAAGGTGGTTTTTGGGGCGCTTGCCCAGATATGCGAGTTTGTAGATTGTAACCAAGGCGGCTAGCTGGAGGAAGAATTTGCATCTCTTGAGAAATCCAAGACATTAGGAGGCTTGCTTGGCGACTTGGAATATGTGATCATACCATCGCAGATACTCCGTTAAAGTTACCCCTAGGATGTTGACAGTTGAGTCAGCCTTTAGATTCTCTTTATCCACTGAGTTAGCAGGAAGGTCGGTACAATTTTTGTTGGAGATCAGACAGTACTTCGTTTTCGAGGCGTTAAATTCGACGCGATTCATCAAGAATGAAGAATCGATTCGTTATCCGGTTGATCGAAGTGGACATCAATTTACGGTGGTAAAGACAAGGTCTGGCACGTGTTTGTCCTAAATTGTCGAAAGAGAAATGCAAAGTACCGTCATCGGCAAAGCAGTGAAGTGGGTTGAGAACTGATCATTAATGGAGATTAGAAAAAGTGCGGGTGAGAGAATTGACCCCTCGGGGAACTCCGGCCGAAATGGCATTGGGCTTAGATTCGACGCCATCCAATACTTTCTCGAATGAACGGCTTGAAAGAAAGCTCTTAATCCAGTTCCTTAGAACTAAGTCAATACCAATAGCTTGGAGTTTATTCAACAGAGCAGGGTGCTATATACTCTGCCAAAAGCATTTGAGATGTTTAGAGCAGCCAGACTAGACTCACCAAAGCTGTGAATGCTTTGGTTGATACACTCGGTTAAACACACAAGCAGAGCGACAGTAGACCGTTTTGGTCTAAAACCGTATTGCCTGTCGTGTATAATTTGGTTGGATTCTAGATATTTCATCAGCTTTTTATTGATTATTGTCTCCATGATTTTGAAGAGAACAGAAGTAATTGCTATTAGACGGTAGTTTAAGGGGTCGCTGGCTTCACCTTTTTTTGAGATTAGCTGAGCATGAGCTAGTTTCCTAGAGTCGGGATACACTCCGGAGAAGTAAGACAGGGCAAAAAGTTTGCGCGTGGGTTTAGCCAAAGGTGAGGTACATTTTTTAAATACCACAGGGGGGATTTTGTCGGGGCCAGTGACGTTGTGTGAGTTCTTTGTGACACTGTAATACCTCGCGAGTCCTGAACTGAACCCCGTCCATTGACTGGGTGATATTTTCGAGAGTGGGAGTGACATAGCAGCATCGGGTAGAGAACAATTTGCGTCAAACGGATATCCTAATAGGTCGGCTTTGGGTTTGCTTTCTGTTATCACATCCTTGTTTTGAATAAAAGGTGTTGAGGAAGAAGTAAAACTCTTCTTGATGGCAGTTGTTTAGAGAGTTATTGGAATTCCTTGAAATGTGATCTGACCGGATTTAAATAAAATGACAATTTAACCATTCTTGTGGGGAGAAATTCAAAAAGTTTGTTTATATTTTGACAGTTTTAACAATATAATATCACCAAATTATTTCTTGCGTTTTTATTTTTAAAAAAATTGCAAATGTATTAACTTGTACACTGCCCTACACCATCCTTTTATATTTTCAAAATGCAAAAATGCAACCTCTTTTTTAATTGCAGAGTTATGCTCTTCGACCAATTTTTTGGACCGATATTGCAGATGTTTCCTTGGCAGCCGCTTCGGCATTATCTAATATAGCCTGCAGCTGCCAACTTATCAAAGTTTTAATATTTCATAAAGGTTTATTCGTTTGTTATATTTTGAGACAAGCAATGATACAAAATTATTTTTCTAGATTTCACAAGCCTCTTTATTTACGTCATAAAGGACTGTCAACGATTTATTATTGCTACCGATGAAGGAGAACAAGCTCTTTACAAAAAATACATTTACTTTTCAAGAGCGATTTTCCTTGCTTTGTTGATCCCGGAAGCTATCGCTTTAGTACTTGTAATTACAGGCACCCTAGTGACCTTTATTACCAGTTCTGATGTGTTTGAAGCTGATTCTGTAAGTGCATTAAAAAATGTTTTCTTTTCTAAAGAAATATTTTTGTTTCAGATATATGAAATTGACAGTATTCCGTTTTTGGTTTTCATGTATCCGATGAGAAATTTAACAAAGAATTTCCTCATAGCCTATGTGGGGCCTTTATTTTGTTTCATTTTAGGGGTAATTTTCATTCCCAGTTGGCAGGTAACAATGGGAGTATTGTTATTGTATCCCGTATTTGTTTTCAAGCTAATAAAATTGAAGTTGGAAAATCTTGAGGTAATTTATTTCGAAAATCAGTTTTGGTAACATAGGAAGTTTTTGATTTTTATAATGATATTCAAGGCAAGAAAGTTTTTTAACCACGAAATAATAGCTAAGAATGCAGCCCACTGAGAATTTTTAGTGTTATGGGTCAAAGCTCATTTCTCTAGGTATCCAGTAAAAGTTCAATATTCAACAAGGAAGTGACCATGATCGTTTAATAATTAAAAAACGTAGCATCTTCTGTCCTGATGTGCTTAGAACTTTAGATACATACAGTGCCCGAAATTGATTTAAGTTCACCCAACACTTCCATGTTTCAGAGCGTTTTCCTCAGCCCCATTTTGTTTTGGAAACCTTAATTTCAACATAGTTGCCTTTCTAGGGGTTGCGAATAAGTGGTAAAAAATTTATATCGTTAGCTCTCTTAATAACTTTGAGGTTAAGTTGGATCCAAAAATAATTTTAAGCAATTAAACACCTATGTTTTTGTTATTACATTTAGTTGTACATGATTGATTACACAGGACGTTTCGACATTTTCTTTATTAATGTCATCATCAGCTACTAAAATACTGTATAAATTTTATTAGTTTTAACAAAAAAAAATATATATATAACGCAAAGTATATGTAGGCTTACCAAAATTACAAGCATAGTAAATCAAATGAATTACAATATAATGGCAAATTTAAAAGCGGTACACATCACGCAATCAACAAGAATAATTATTCTCACAAAATCTTTTTTTTCCCCCTTTTTTATTATTTTCAATTTTTTTTTCTTCTTTTTAGTCATTGTTATAACCTACGGAGCTACACCTTATAATGAATCCGGGATAAAATGACCTGTCATGATAAGCAGCAAGTGCAGCACTACAATAGATACCACATTTTAGGAATGAAAAAACCGGTTATTTCTCGAAGTGGAAAGCTGGACAATCAGAGAATGAAAAAATCAAGTTAAAGTCATTATAAAAAATTTGAAATAAAATTGTTAATATGTTTTAGATTATTTTTGTAATCAATATGACTATTTACTGTTAATGCAGAATATTTATTAATATGGAATGTTTCTTTAATCAGTCTATTGTTGTAGAATTTTATTCGTGGATGGAAACAGTTGAATCTATCAAAAATCTGTGCCATAGTGTCACAAGGAGCTATTATTATGCAATCATCAACATATCTTTTGTAGTATAAAATAGTATGGTTAGGATCTGAAATGACTAATTTTTCAAGTTTTTGTAGGATGATATCTGCGAGAGAACTGGAGATGCTGGATCCCATGGGAGAACCATCAATTTGTTTATAGAAAACATTATTATGGCTAAATACAGAGTTTTTGAAACAAAGGTTGATTCCATCTATAAATTGATCGAGACTAAGATCAGTGAATTCATCAATCAGATGAATCAGATGGGTGATTATTATCCAGGTGGGCAGATATCATCCTACAAAAACTTGAAAAATTAGTCATTTCAGATCCTAACCATAGTATTTTATACTACAAAAGATATGTTGATGATTGCATAATAATAGCTCCTTGTGACACTATTGCAGAGATTTTTGATAGATTCAACTGTTTCTATCCACGAATAAAATTTACCCTAGAATTGGAAAATGATAATAAGCTGAACTTCTTAGATGTCACTCTTATTAAATCTAACAACATAATCATAACAGATTGGTATCAGAAACCAATAGCTAGCGGCCGTTGCTTAAATTACTTTTCTTTCACTAACCCCATTTACAAAATTAGCGTAATCAATTCTTTAGTCGACCGAGCATATTTATTATCTGATCAATCATTCCACCCAAAAAATTTTGAATTGATTTACAGCAAATTAATAAAAAACAGTTATCCTATTTCTTTCATAAAAAATTTTTTTTACAAAAGATTACATAAACTTAAATTTGATAATATGCTACATTCTAATATTGATAATAATCCAATTTCAGATCTCATTTTTACTAAAATCCCTTTCGATAGTAATTCTAATTATGCTATAAGCAAAATGATTAAAAATAGCAACATTAAGATCACTAATATCTCTATTGCCTCTACTTCAATGTTATACACCAAACTTAAAGATAAAATTCCCACCATGGAAACCAAAAATGTCGTTTATCAGGTTGAATGTGGGGTTTGCGACAAAACATATATGGGTGAAACATCACAACCTTTAAAAAAGAGATTATATCAACATGAATATCATTGCAAAAATTTGAACCCACATCATAGTTCATTAACAAAGCATACTCTAGACACTGGCCACAAATTTAAATTTAAAGAAACCAAGATTTTAGACTCAGATAACTTCTACAACAATAGACTGATTAAAGAAACATTCCATATTAATAAATATTCTGCATTAACAGTAAATAGTCATACTGATTACAAAAATAATCTAAAACATATTAACAATTTTATTTCAAATTTTTTATAATGACTTTAACTTGATTTTTTCATTCTCTGATTGTCCACCTTTCCACTTCGAGAAATAACCGGTTTTTTCATTCCTAAAATGTGGTATCTATTGTAGTGCTGCACTTGCTGCTTATCATGACACGTCATTTTATCCCGGATTCATTATAAGGTGTAGCTCCGTAGGTTATAACAATGACTAAAAAGAAGAAAAAAAAAATTGAAAATAATAAAAAAAGGGGGAAAAAAAAGATTTTGTGAGAATAATTATGCTTGTTGATTGCGTGATGTGTACCGCTTTTAAATTTGCCATTATATTGTAATTCATTTGATTTACTATGCTTGTAATTTTGGTAAGCCTACATATCGTGGGTTTAAAAGGAGAAATCACTAAGTCAAAAACTATAGTTTTTAGTAAATCGATATTTAAGATGTTTGTGTTTCTGAAAATTTTGTAATGGCATATAATAGTAATCGGCTCAGTATACATTGTTTTTTAGATTTCTTAGTTTAGTTTACAAAAGAATTGAAATAATTATTTAATTCTAATACTGTATTTTTAGATTAAAATAAAAAAAACGCAACAAATTAATGAGTTTTGGCAGAAATGATTTTGTAGTTTTGTGTAATTATGGACAAGGTAAATCCGAAACTAACCCCCTAAAAACCTTAACAATATTAGTTTGCGGGCTATAAGGTATTGCCAGTATAAAGTTGGCATTATAAGACTTACTTTAGTATAAAAACTGAAAACTTGAAAAATTGTACTTAGTGAATTCTGCTTGTAAACCAACGATATACTTTGCGTTATATATATTTTTTTTTGTTAAAACTAATAAAATTTATACAGTATTTTAGTAGCTGATGATGACATAAATAAAGAAAATGTCGAAACGTCCTGTGTAATCAATCATGTACAACTAAATGTAATAATAAAAACGGATTCCTAAGGCTCAACATAGGTCTCTCTTAATAACGGTAAAATGCATACCGGAAGTAAAAGTATTTCAATTTGAAGCATTTTTAGTGCGAAATTGATTTAAGTTCAGTAAAAAATATAAAGAAAAAAGGGTTCTTATTGCTATAAATTAACTTTATTTAGTAATTGGTCGATCCTCCATTGTTTTTTATATATAACATGGAAAATTCTTCTTCTCATGATCGCCACTAATGTTTGGAGCATTTCCTCCGGAATTGAATTCCAAGCTTGTTGGATGGCTATTTTAAGTGATTCTACATTTTCAAATTGCCTTCCATGGGCATACACTTTCTTGACTGCAACGCCCCAAAGGTTTTCTATTAGATTTAGATCAGGAGAGCGTGCCGGCCAATCCAAAACTGGGATCTGCTGCTCCTCAAACCACTTTAATGTAGCTCTCGCTTTGTGGATGGGTGCATTTTACGTATTCGCAACCCCTAGAAAGGCAACTATGTTAAAATTCAGGTTTCTACAACAAAATGGGGCTGAGGAAAACGCTCTGAAACATACAAGTGTTGGGTGAACTTAAATGAATTTCGGGCACTGTATCATGCAGTAGGTACTCAGTATGTCGCAACATTATGCTCATATTTTGTATTCTTTGCAAGCTTTAAAAAAAGTGCGATTTTTTATTGGCTTAAAGTATCCCAAAGCAACTGAAAAAATTATATTTTTGACAAATACATTATTATAAACAAATATTTAGACATTATTATTAAAGTGATAGAGGTTACTATATGCACCTTATCAAGTCTAATTAGTATTATTACAAAAATATTTTTTTTTTTTTTTTTTTTTTTTCAGAAAGTTACACCAGAAAAAATTAATGACGAACTCGTATCTCTTATACGATTGCAAATACAAACAAAAAAGTATGAACTAGTCGAAATTGACAGGTGGTTTTTTGTGTCTAAGCAATGGAAAAATTTATTGTTATCACCGCTAGGTACGAAGCAACTTTATGCATATCATGCTGATTCCAGCCTTCAAAACAGTTGTTGATATCGATTACCGGAATGGCAATAAAAACCTTCTTCGATTGGGATTGTAGTATCGGGAATAGACAGAAAACAGAGCTAAACCATATAGGCTAGTCGGTGAGGTATTTTAATGGCATTTTTGGCCCATATAGGTACTCCAATAAATAGATCGAAAAAATGGCCTTCGTAATGCGAAAAATACCGCGAGAGATTTTTTACCAAATGATTTTATTTTTATTAGCTTAAATTCAAAATGGCGTCATCCCCACCCTTATGCTTAACTTACAGTGAAAGAAAACGCATTTAATTCTATTCAGTTTTTTCAATTTTTTTTTTGTGAAGTCAATATGTTTGGAGTTATAGTGCTTCAAATTTTATGTATCACTTTCTTTGCAATATATTTCGTTAACGATTAACTCTACATGAAAAAATCTAGCCTAAGACTTATAGATAATCTATAATTTTTGTTAGAATTATTTTTTACGTAGGGCTAATATTGCGCGATTTAAAGTGCTTTAAGTGTCAAAAAACGTAAATTCAAAAGTAGTTTTTTGCCAATATCTTTTTAATTAAGTGTAGTTGAATACCTTAAGTGTAGTTGAACACACTAAGTTTGCCTCGAATTGGTTGACCGCCCACCTTTTTAATTATCTTATCTATATAAATATAATTTGAGTGTCTGTGATTTCAAAATAATGGTGTTCTTCCAAGTTCATACGGATATCTACAGGGGCGAAGGAACTGGGGGTGGGTTGGAGACCAAACTCCCTGCCCCCCGAAACGCCTTTTGTATGACGAAAATTCAACTGGAATATTTATAATACCATTTTGTAATTTTGGTGGTACATTCAGCGCGAAGAAAATACACTAGAAATATCACTTATTCTGCCTCGAACGTGTATCGCAAGTGGCTCATAGGTTAGGTTAAGTTGAAATGGCAGCACTCAGGCACACCATGATGGCCCATTGTGATGTCATTCTAGTGTTGGCACACAATTCAGGCCATTTCAACCCATTTGGGCCTTTTGATAAAGCGACAAAGATCAGGAACCCCAGTATTTTGCAGCTAGCTCAATCCGTTAAGGAAAGGTGAGCAGAGGAAGTTCCCTCTTTTTTTGCCAGGGGGGCTATGTATAGAGAAGATGGGGGGCAGTTTCTTCCGCATATTCATTATCACAACTTCTGCATAAATGGTTGTGGGGAAGTCCCAATCTTTTGGCGTGCAGGCCAAAGGGACAATAACCGGTCAGCACCTTCACTACATGGCTTATCTTGTTCTTGTTCAACTGAATGCTTTGCGTCCAAAGTCCGCCATATTGTGTGAAAAGTGCGATACACTGTTGCGGTGGTCCATCTCAGCCCAGCTCGAGCTAAGCTGATTTTTTTCACAGCCACTTTATAGGTGGCTAATAGCATTCCCAGACCTGCGGCTGCTCAGAATAGTCGCAGATGTTGTGACGACAACATTAAAAGCCTTAAGGGCCTCGATAGAACACATACTAATATTCTTATGAGGCATATTGTTTATCTTTACTCATTCCAGAGCCTCCCTCTCTATAGATACATAATGACCAAATGGCTCATAAATAGTGGTTACAATCAGGGGGAATTCGAACAGATGTTTGATTTCACGCTAACTTTCTTGTCCCTCGGATTGAAAAGAGTACTTTCTAATGCGCCCTTTGTTTGATGAATTTCATTTCACGGCTCACAAATTATTTGAAATCTTTTCAATGCTACCTGGAGCCCTCGTGACTAATGATCATTATTGAGCTCATTTCCAGGTATTCCGCGGATAATCCTCAAGTGCGGCGAAATCGAGCAAGTAATGCAAATTGCCAATCAGTTTTTCCGTCAATATATCAGTCCATCGTCCATTGCAGCCACAAACTATGCTTTCATTTTTAATCAAATTTTTTTCGAAAGTCACTAGCTGTCTGAAGCTTGGAGCTACCTTAGCTGTGAGCAGGGGGTGTTGGTAAATCGGTAACAACCGGTTTGCATATAATTAAGTAGGTAAAAACATAATTCATATGAATAAATATCTAAACAAGAACAATATAAACAATAAAGTAAAGAGAATGCAAATTTTGGTACCCCCTCCAATAGCTATGTGTAATATGTCGTCGGATAGGTATTTTTGAGCTCAATATAAGTTACTATGGCGCCTAGTTCGAAATCTTTGTCCGTTTTCAGCGCTGAATTTCTCCACCTTCTTCTGGTTCTATCTTACCAACTTTTGGAGTTATGAGTAGTCAAAGTCGAGCTTTTGGGCTTTTTATAACTAAAATATTAACTTTATTTTAAAATAAGTAGCTATTTGATTAATTTTTGAATTATTACGTAATTTAACAACCGACTCGCCGATTTTTTTATGGCCAACAAACGACTCGTGCGAGCCGGTCCGAGCCGGCTCCAGAACACCACTGGCTGTGACCACAATTGCTAGCGACGAAAGAAGTTTTTCAAGTTTAAGGCGTTTAAAGGATTGCCAAAGTAGCTGAACGGTCTTGTTTGCAGATGATATCGGCGTAGTTGTCGAAGGAAAACACCCAGATGACATCGAACTGTATGCGAACGATGCGATCTGGGAAATAAAAGCGTGGTTAGAACGCGCTGGGTTAAAGCTTGCTGAGCACAAAACTGAATCAGTGCTGATCAGCAAACGGCGAAAGCTAGTATCCGTGAACAGATCATCCACTCACAGCCCGCTCTAAGGTACCTGGGAGTGATGATCGATCGGAGGCTAAATTTCAAAGCGCACTTGGAGGGCACGGCAGACAAAGCTTCTGCGATTTGTGCAGCACTCGCAAGAATGCTGCCCAATGTTGGGGGCCCTATACCGAGTCGCCGCTTCCTCTTGGGGAGGGTGGTCAGCTCAGTCCTGTTATACGCAGCGCCAGTGTGGGCAGCAGCGTTAAACAGGACTGCAAATAGTAGAAAATGGAGGGCCGCATATAGGTTGAGTGCACTCCGCGCTTGCTGCGCGTACAGGACCACGTCCGACGATGCGGCGTGCGTGATAGCGGGGATGATTCCCGTAGGCATTCTGGCGAGGGAGGGCATGCGTCTCTATGACCCAGAATATGGTAGAGGGCAGCCAAGAAGGATACGGCGGCAGATTTCGCGCTCCTTAAGGGAATGGCAGGGGAAGTGGGACGAGTCTGTTAAGGGTCGTTGGACCCACAGACTTATCCCTAACGTGGAAATATGGGTTTAGAGGGAGCGTGGGGAAGTAAGTTACGACCTCACGCAGTTCCTGCGCCGACATGGGGGTATAGGAAATAAATCCACCGCTTCGGGCACGATGATTCACCGTTGTGTCCGGTATGCCCAGCGACGGAAGAAGACGGAGAGCACGTCTTCTTTGCCTGCTCGAGATACGCCGAGGAAAGGGCGGAATTCGAAGAAACGGCCCAGGCGCCACTAACGCCGGAAAACATCGTAGAACATATGATGAGATCCGAGGAAATGTGGAAGAAAGTGGGAGAAACCCTGAAGGGCATTCACAGAAAGTTAAGGCAAGAAGAAGCCACAAGAAATAGAGAAAGGCTAAGAAATGCCGAGAGCAGTAGCAACCCCTAAGGTATATTCTAGCTAAAGACAAAAGGGACATCTAAAGGGTCACGTTGGGGACGCCGCCCGAAGTAATGCCTAGCGGCGGTCGCGGGCGAGGTAAGCGTCACAGAAAGGGGTGGTGAGTTTAATCACTACGAATCTGAAACGCCGTCTGAATGCGGACCCACAGCGGTGTCTATGAAGATTCTCACCATCCCTCCTAAAACAAAAAAAAAATCAGTTGCGGTCATGGGACCCCCGTCAGGAACGAAGTTCCTTACGATTTTTCTACAACTGCAAATGTAACTCCAAATAAAATCTGTATATTTTATTTATTTTTACTTTATACCATTTTTCAAGCAAATAATGTAAAGGATCGAATCAAATCAAAAATTTAATTTAATATTTTAGGAAAATATTTATTATAATATAATATTAACATTCCAAAACTTTCCAAAAAAAACCGAAGCATTTGCAGCCGGACCAGCATGCTCCTGAAAGCTTTTAAGTAATTCGAAAGCAACAGCATTTGCATTTGCTATATTGCTTATGGTGTTTCACTTATCATACTCTTTCATTTGATACCCATGTCGAGGGAACTGTGAAGAAAATGGTAATCCGCCCTCTTGAGATGGCCGCCATGGACCAAACGATATATTGAGTACACTATATTCCTTATGGTGTCCCACTTATCATACCCTTTTATTTGATACCCATGTCTCGGGTGTTGTGAAGAAAATAGTAATCCGCCCTCTTGAGATGACCGCCATGAAGATAAAGACATAGCCTACTGCATTTTACTTTTAATGCCCTTTCATTTGATACCCATGCCGAGGGGGTTGTGAGGAAAATGGTAATCCGCCCTCTTGAGATGGCCGCCATGGACCAAATGATCTATTGAGTATACTATATTGCTTAAGGTATTCCACTTATCATACCCATTCATTTGATAGCCATGTCTCGGGTGTTGTGAAGAAAATAGTAATCCGCCCTCTTGAGATGGCCGTCATGAATATAAAGACATAGCCTACTGCATTCTACTTATAATGCACTTTCATTTGATACCCATGTCGAGGGAGTGGTGAAGAAAATGGTAATCCGCCCTCTTGAGATGACCGCCATGGACCAAACGATATATTGAATATACTATATTGCTTATGGTGTTCTACTTATCATACTCTTTCATTTGATACCCATCTCGAAGAGGTTGTGAAGAAAATGGTAATCCGCCATCTTGAGATGGCCGCCATGGACCAAATGATAAATTGAGTATACTATATTGCTTATGGTGTTTCACTTATCATACTCTTTCATTTGATACACATGTCGAGGGAACTGTGAAGGAAATGGTAACCCGCCCTCTTGTGGTGGCCGCCATGGACCAAACGATATATTGAGTACACTATGTTCCTTATGGTGTCCCACTTATCATACCCTTTCATTTGATACCCATGTCTCGGGTGTTGTGAAGAAAATAGTAATCCGCCCTCTTGAGATGACCGCCATGAATATAAAGACATAGCCTACTGCATTCTACTTATAATGCCCTTTCATTTGATACCCATGTCCTGGGGTTGTGAAGAAAATGGTAATCCGCCCTCTTGAGATGACCGCCATGGACCAAACGATATATTGAATATTCTATATTGCTTATGGTGTTCTACTTATCATACTCTTTCATTTGATACCCATCTCGAAGGGGTTGTGATGAAGATGGTAATCCGCCCTCTTGAGATGGCCGCCATGGCCCAAATGTTAATTGAGTATACTATATTGCTTATGGTGTTCCACTTATCATACTATTTCATTTGATACCCATGTCGAGGGCACTGTGAAGAAAATGGTAATCCGCCCTCTTGAGATAACCGCCATAGACCAAACGATATATTGAGTATACTATATTGGTTATGGTGTTCTACTTATCATACTCCTTCATTTGATACCCATCTCAAAGGGGTTGTGAAGAAAATGGTAATCGGCCCTCTTAAGATGGCCACTATTGACCAAATGATAGATTGAGTATACTATATTGCTTATGAAGTTCTACTTTTCATAGCCTTTTATTTTGATACCCATGTCTGGGTGTTGCGCAGAAAATGGTAATCCGCCCTCTTGAGATGGCCGCCATGAATATAAAGACATAGCCTATGGCATTCTACTTATAATGCCCTTTCATTTGATACCCATCTCAAGTTGGTTGGGAAGATAATGGTAATCCGCCCTCTTGAGATGACCGCCATGGACCAAACGATATGTTGAATATTCTATATTGCTTATGGTGTTCTACTTATCGTACTCTTTGATTTGATACCCATCTCGAAGAAGTTGTGAAAAAAATGGTAATCCGCCCTCTTGAGAAGGCTGCTATGGACCAAACGATAAATTGAGTATACTATATTGCTTATGGTGTTCTACTTATCATACTCTTTCATTTGATACCCATGTCGAGGGGGTTGTGAAGAAAATGGTAATTCACCCGCTGGAGATGTCCGCCATGGACCAAATGATATTTTGAGTATACTATATTGCTTATGGTGTTCTACTTATCATATCCTTTCATTGGATACCCATGTCGAAGGGGTTGTGAAGAATATTTCAATCCGCCCTCCTGAGCGGCCTCCATGGATCTAAAGGTATATACTATATTGCATTGTCATGGGAGCTATTGAAGGAAGTATTTGTAAGATCGATTGCAAAATTTGTTCCTTGAAGAAAACAGTAATCCGTCCTCTTGACACCACGGCCATGAATCTGACGGTATAATTGGTATACCATAGTGCATTGTCATCGGAGCTGAAGCTGTGTGCAAAATTTCAGGGTGATCGGGTAACCAGAAGTATTCAAAAAATCGATTGCAAGATTTGTACCGGGCAAACAGACAGACAAGAAAGCATAAGCATCTATCCTCGTTAATGACCAATGCAAAAAGTGTGCACGTTTGTCATGCATGACACTTTGCATCATCATTTCTTGCTATAGCTATCGGTGCAAATTGATTCCAATTTCTAAAGAAAAACACTGCATTCTGATTTAATAAATTCACAAATTGCCTACTGGCATCGATACTCGCACGCATACATACACAAAATATCGCATTTTGTTACGTGACTATTTCTCCCAATTCACTCTACCCGCAAGCCGCGTTAAGAAACTTTCATTTTTTACGATATTTATTGAATTCTTTGCCCTGGATATAGTTGAAACGTCATCAATGTTCACCAAAACTTGTATAAAGGGTTATTTTTGGCGGCTGATTACGAATCAGCCAGACAGACAGAGTTACTTTCGCATTTATAATATTAGTAAGGATATATATATATATATATATATATATATATATATATATATATATATATATATATATATATATATATATATATATATATATATATATATATATATATATATATATATATATATATATATATATATGTATATACAGGTTGTCCCACATAAACTTACAAAGCGGCCGGCTGTGGATAGGTCTTGGATAGACGAACAAAAAATCGTAAGGGGGGGGGGGGAATCGTAACGGTTTAGCCGC
This sequence comes from Thereva unica, assembly GCA_949987705.1. Classification (NCBI taxonomy): domain Eukaryota; kingdom Metazoa; phylum Arthropoda; class Insecta; order Diptera; family Therevidae; genus Thereva; species Thereva unica. The sequence continues at coordinate 155,573,095 of OX465281.1, read as the reverse complement.
TAGGGCTTTTGAAGTTTTTTTTGCTAAAGTTTTACATATCACCCTGTATTTTTGTAACCGTATAACCTATTTTCATGGTTATGGTACCAGTGCATGCAGAATTCCTCCACCTATCTACAGTGGTAAAAACAATGGTCCTATCTTACCAACTTTTGGAGTTATGAATTGCCAAAGTCAAAATTTTGTTATTTTTTCACTAAAATTTCAACTAAAACCACCTTTTTCTCCAAAAAATACGTCATAAACCAATATTTTTTTTAAAAAAATTGGAAAGCACCACCATATTGATTGCATAAGTAGTCGTCCTTGCCTTTCTGAAGCCGAATTGCTTGTCCGACAGGCCGCCTGCCCTTTCGACGTTAGGGAGAACCCTGTTACAGATCACCCGCTCGAAAAGTTTGCCTATGCAAATATCGGTCTGTAGGACGATGAGTCCCCCAAAGGCTTGTTCGGCTTCGGTAGGAGCACGAGTTTCTGCTGTTTCCATCGCTCCGGGAAGATCCCCTCTCTCAGGCACGCTGTGAAGACTTCAGCGAACCTGTCTGGCGCTATGGAAGCTGCTAGCTTAGCCGCTTTATTTGGTATGCCATCCATGCCAGGGGCCTTATTGATGGCTACCTTTTTTGCAGCCTCCAGAATCTCATCTGCGGTCACCGCAGGTACCTCTTCTGGGTCCACCTGAAGAGTGGGTAGTTCGGCGGCGCGTACGTTCTTTGGAAACAGGACGTACACAATGCTCTGGAGCAGCGCGGGGTAGGTGATCGGCGGAGAGCGTTTGCCCTTGACCGCTGACATAACCATTTTATAGGCTCCACTCCAGGGGTCCGAGTCTGCTTCTCTGCACAATCTTTTGAAGTGCTCGGATTTACTTCTAGCGATGGCCTTGTTCAGCCTTCTCCTCGCTTCCTTATATATCTGAAGGAGTTCATCGAAATCAGGACGGTTCCGATTTCTTTGAGTTCTCCTTCTCGCTTTCAATCAGGCCCTTCGGCATTCGTTGATCTCGGCGTTCCACCAGAAGTTTGGTGGGTGTTGCCGATTGCCGGCGTGCCGAGGCATGGATGCATCACATGCCTGTTTTAGCGAATCTTTGATTCGCTCTGCCCCTTCCCTGGCACCTCCTGCCGACCTCGCATCATGCAGGAATACTTCCTCGAACACCTCTGTGTCGAGTTTATTTACGGCCCATCCTCTAGCCGTTCCGTACCTAGGAATCCTCTTTTCTATACGCTGACCAACCTCGAAGATGATGGCTTGGTGGTCGCTGTGCGTGTACACATCGCTCACCCGCCACTGTAGGTGTTTGGCCACTGAATCGCTCACATAATTGATGTCGATTACAGATGTTCTCCCACCCCTTTGGAAGGTGTTTTCGCCTCCAGTGTTGGCTAACACTACGTTAAGTCGCGAGAATACTTCTATATATATATATATATATATATATATATATATATATATATATATATATATATATATATATATATATATATATATGGGCGATTCTCCAGAACCTTTAACCTGCTTGTCGCTTCGAAATTTTTATGAATAACAATTTCTATAAGAAGATTAAAAATAAAAGAAGCTATCAATAATGTTAAGAAACTATTAATGAACAATAAGATATAAGTACGAAGTCATTTAAAACGATATATTGCAATAAAATTTGAAAAAATGTTCCGTTACCTGTCACTTTTCGGCCTGTCTTTAGCGCTAATCTGAATGAAAAACTATTTATATTTGTGATAGGAAGCGTTGAAACAAATAGTGAAAAGTGAAAAGTTGTAGTTTAACTCTTAAGGAAAAATGCAGTTGTGTTCGGTGCAGTGTCAAATCGCTATATTTTCCAAAAAACAACTTTGCAGTTTGTCTCTAGGTTTTGACGTCAAAGTTGTAACCCGCATGGTAAGTCGAAGTACTCCGAATTGTCTCATTTTATCATAATTTTTTTTAAACGCACTTATTGTTCAGACACTAACGAACATGTGCAAACATTTTGTGACACAAATAAGTTGAAATTGGTTGATTTTTGGGCAAAACTGGCTAACGTGAACGTAGGTTACATTTAAATGTCAAAGTTGTAACTGCAATTAATTTGCTCATATTACATTAAATTCATCGCCGTAAAATGTCTTATGACCTATTGTAACTAGTTAAATCATATGTAACATTTCCTTCACTTAAATTGTTTCATGAATCTTTAAAAAAAAGTAATTTAAGCGAATGTCAAAATTGTAACCATGTCAAATTTGATGTCAAAATTGTAACCATGTCAATATAACCATGTCATAAAAAAATATGCGCATTGAATTTTTTAATGTTCTACATCAGAAAACATTTATTTATGAAATAAGAAACACAAAAAATATCATGGCACGGTTGTGCTATCAATTTGAAATTTCATTTTTACAATTAGCTCAGGTTAAAGGTTCTGGAGAATCGCCCATATATATATATATATATATATATATATATATATATATATATATATATATATATATATATATATATATATATATACAGGGTGTCCCACATAAACTTACAAAGCGGCCGGCTGTGGATAGGTCTTGGATAGACGAACAAAAAATCGTATGGGTGGGGGGGGGGAAATCGTAACGGTTTAGCCGCTAGGGCGTTTTGAAGTTTTTTTGCTAGAGTTTTACATATCACCCTATATTTTTGTAACCGTATAACCTATTGTCAAGGTTTTGGTACCAGTGCACGCAGAATTCCTCCACCTTTCTACAACGGTAAAAATAATGGTCCTATCTTATAAACTTTTGGAGTTATGAGTCGCCAAAGTCAAAATTTTGTATTTTTTTCACTAAAATTTCAACTAAAACCACCTTTTCTCCAAAAAATACGTGATAAACCTAAACTTTTTTTTCCAAAATTAAAAAGTTTGGACAATTTCCTACAAATAATGTAATACAAGTTTTATTCTAGGGCCTTTACTTTAGAAGTTATAAGCAATTTTAAAGTTAATTTCGATGCTTATTTGGCACTTTTCGACAAAGTTCAGATGGAAAAGTACTAAAAAAGGACGAAATAGAGCCAATTTCAACATTAAAAATGCTTATAACTTCAAAAATAGAAGCTGCGGAGTAAAAGTTGTAGTACATTATTTATAGGAAATTGTCCAAACTTTTTAATTTTGGAAAAAAAAATTTAGGTTTATCACGTATTTTTTGGAGAAAAAGGTGGTTTTAGTTGAAATTTTAGTGAAAAAAATACAAAATTTTGACTTTGGCGACTCATAACTCCAAAAGTTTATAAGATAGGACCATTATTTTTACCGTTGTAGAAAGGTGGAGGAATTCTGCGTGCACTGGTACCAAAACCTTGACAATAGGTTAGACGGTTACAAAAATATAGGGTGATATGTAAAACTCTAGCAAAAAAACTTCAAAACGCCCTAGCGGCTAAACCGTTACGATTTCCCCCCCCCCACCCATACGATTTTTTGTTCGTCTATCCAAGACCTAACCGCAGCCGGCCGCTTTGTAAGTTTATGTGGGACACCCTGTATATATATATATATATATATGGGTAATTCTTTTACAAACCGAACACTTTCTGACCGACCCCTCTTCGATTTGTCTGAAACTTTTTTTACGGGTTCTATATCGAAAAATAAGATATACGTGTCCGAGGATTTTCCCATTTTTTATTTTAATTTTTTTTACGGGGGGTGGAAAATTCGAGATTTTCGTGATTTTTGGATTGAAGACCTATTTTCAAAAATTCATAACTCCGGTTCTATTTGAGCTAGAAAAAACATTTTTTTTTAAATTAAAGGTAAAAGAGGGAATTTTAAGGAAAAAAATATTTCAAGAAAATTTATGACAATTTTTCCATTGTTATTAGCAATTTAAATGTTAAAATCGATATTTAACAATGTTCCCCACCTCGTAGCACTTTTTAAATATAACCATTGTATTCTACGTTAAATTTTACATTGAAAATGCTTTTTTAAAAAATGGAGAAAAGATGGTTTCTATTGGAGAAAAACCAAATAAACAAGCGCGACATGTTTGCGTGCTGGTTGCAATACCTAGAAGCCACATTTTTGCCGCCTCATATTATTTTTTTCTATTATATTATCAGCAGTAAATATATTTGTAAGAAAATTATGTTATTTATTAGTGAATAAGGCTTCATGAAGGATTAGGTGTATTATATATTTCACTTGAAAATTTTAACAACTTTTTTGAAAAGTAAATCACAGCCGCGAAGCATTTTCAACGTTAAGGAATTCCAGGGCATTGGATATGGATTGTTTTATCTTGAAAGACCGGAGACCGTTCTTAACATAGACAGGGACTCCAGCGAAATGGATATTGAAGGAACATGATCGCGTAATGAGGCCTCAGAGACCAGTAAGATGTGAATGTTGGACCCATGTAAGATTTCCCGCAGTTCGTCGATTTTATTACGCCGGCCCAGGTCCTGGAGTCGTAACTGCCGGCGTAGATCCTCTAATTTGTTCGAAACTACGGCGATGTCATGTTGAACTGTTTCCACATCGTCTCTCAGTTCTGCGATTTGAATATTTAAAGTATTACATACCTCATCAATGCGGGCTATTAGGCGAGTCTCGAGTGAGTTCAAACGGACCTCGAAGGTCGCAAATTTAACATACGATTGAAGCTTGGCAGTGAGAACTTTAGTGCTTCAATTGATTTCTTGTGCGCTATTGTACATTTGTCCAAACAATCAGTTTGCATTCAATCAACAATTTTCCTATAGCACTGTTCCAGGGGCTGTTGTACCTTGTTGTTTCCGTTGTGTTCAAATTCAATGGCAATTTGAGTGCGGAATGTGCAGTACGTCCTCCGTCTAATATCGTCCCTGCTACTCTGGATGATGCGAAAGGTAGTGCAACGTCAGCTCGCGACTGAATTATGGTCCGAATCAGCGAAATACCGAATGTTTTTCCTGTTCCACCCATCCAGGAAAGAGATCCGACCAGTGCGGTTGTTCACGTCCAATTCAATGTTTCGTAAGCATTTCTTTGTTGATCATTCAGCAATGGTACAGTAGATTGGATCGCTTCTTGCAGCGCATTTCGATCGATGATGATGCTCTTGGTTCAGTTTTTGATCGAACGCATCGTGCATGGGTCGATTTGCACATCTATGCCAACCTGAATTAATAGTTTATTTTCTATCGTAATGCACATATCCTCAATGAAAATCAGTCCTTTGTCGTATATTTCATCACACATTGTTATTTACAAATTGTGCAATATATTTTGCACACCATAGAATATATCTTCAGACATGTCCTCCGTGTATTTGCTCCATAACTCTATAGGTTGAGACGGATAGAATGTTGTCACTTCTTCTTCTTCTTCTTCTTCGATGGCTCTACAGCCCAATTCGAGCCTTGGCCTCCATCAGCTTCTTCCTCCAGACGTCTCTCTGCTCCGCAGCTTGTCTCCAGTTTCTTGTGTTGAGCAGTTTTGCTGCATCGACCTTAACATTATCTTCCCACCTTAACCGTGGTTTGCCAACTGGTCTTTTGCCATCTGGTAGTAGATACAGGGCTTTTTTGGTATCCTTAAGTCATCCATTCTTTGGACATGGCCGGCCCAATGTAAACGTAGTAGTTTGGCATGGGTTGAAAGTTTACATTCTTTGTATAAGTCGTACAATTCGTGATTGTAGCGTATTCTCCATGCACTGTCTTCATTGATTGGGCCGTATATCCTTCGGAGAACCTTCCTCTCAAATATATCCAGCTTGTCTGCGGATTTCTGGGAGATACTCCAAGCTTCACATCCATACGTAGCTACTGTACTCTAATTCTAATTCTGTAAATGTTTCTCTAAGATATGACAGTGATCTTGCAAGGCAGTTTATATCGTCGGCATATCCTGCCAACTGTTTGGATTTGTTAAGCAAGGTTGCGTTCGCATCAATGATAACCTTGCGAATTACTCCTTCTAGGCAGAGATTAAATAGCATTGGTGCCAGCCCATCGCCCTGCTTTAAGCCTTGCTTGACTGGGAAGGATTCCGTCAATTCTCCTTATATTCTGACTGCACATCTTGTATTAACAAACATGTCGCGCTTGTTTATTTGGGTTTTCTCCAATAGAAACCATCTTTTCTCCATTTTTTGAAAAAGCATTTTCAATGTAAAATTTAACGTAGAATACAATGGTTATATTTAAAAAGTGCTACGAGGTGGGGAACATTGTTAAATATCGATTTTAACATTTAAATTGGTAATAACAATGGAAAAATTGTCATAAATTTTCTTGAAATATTTTTTCCCTTAAAATTCCCTCTTTTACCTTTAATTTAAAAAAAAAAATGTTTATTCTAGCTCAAATAGAACCGGAGTTATGAATTTTTGAAAATAGGTCTTCGATCCAAAAATCACGAAAATCACGAATTTTCCACCCCCCGTAAAAAAAAAATAAAAATAAAAAATTGGAAAATCCTCGGACACGTATATCTTATTTTTCGATAAAGAACCCGTAAAAAAAGTTTCAGACAAATCAAAGAGGGGTCGGTCAGAAAGTGTTCGGTTTGTAAAAGAATTACCCATATATATATATATACTAGCTGGGACCCGGTGCGCCTACGCTGCACCCATAAGTCAATAGTAAACAATAAAAACCATCCATTGACTTAATATTTTTCGAGATATGAATTTTACACAGATGAAATGCCTCAAAGAACATGGGTCTTGCGTCGGCTGCCATGAATCGGTATATTGAGTCTACTACATTGCTTATTGTATTCTACTTATCATACCCTTTAATTTGATACCCATGTTGAGGGGGTTGTGAAGAAAGTGGTAATCCGGCCTCTTTAGACGGCCGCCATGGATCTAAAGATATATTTTGTATACTACATTGCTTATTGTATTCTACTTATCATACCCTTTCATTTCATACCCATGTCGAGGTGGTTGTGAAGAAAGTGGTAATACGGCCTCTTGAGACGGCCGCCATGGATCTAAAGATATATTTTGTATACTAAATTGCTTATTGAATTCTACTTATCATACCTTTTCATTTGATACCCATGTCGAGGTGGTTGTGAAGAAAGTGGTACCCCGCCCTCTTGAGACGGCCGCCATGGATCTAAAGATATATTTTGTATACTACATTGCTTATTGTATTCTACTTAACATACCCTTTCATTTGATACCCATGTTGAGGTGGTTGTGAAGAAAATGGTAATCCGGCCTCTTGAGACGGCCGCCATGGATCTAAAGATATATTTTGTATACTACATTGCTTATTGTATTCTACTTATCATTCCCTTTCATTTGATACCCATGTCGAGGTGGTTGTGAAGAAAGTGGTACCCCGCCCTCTTGAGACGGCCGCCATGGATCTAAAGATATATTTTGTATACTACATTGCTTATTGTATTCTACTTAACATACCCTTTCATTTGATACCCATGTTGAGGTGGTTGTGAAGAAAGTGGTAATCCGGCCTCTTGAGACGGCCGCCATGGATCTAAAGATATATTTTGTATACTACATTGCTTATTGTATTCTACTTATCATACCCTTTCATTTGATACCCATGTCGAGGTGGTTGTGAAGAAAGTGGTACCCCGCCCTCTTGAGACGGCCGCCATGGATTTAAAGATATATTTTGTATACTACATTGCTTATTGTATTGTACTTAACATACCCTTTCATTTGATACCCATGTTGAGGTGGTTGTGAAGAAAGTGGTAATCCGGCCTCTTGAGACGGCCGCCATGGATCTAAAGATATATTTTGTATACTAAATTGCTTATTGTAATCTACTTATCATACCTTTTCATTTGATACCCATGTCGAGGTGGTTGTGAAGAAAGTGGTACCCCGCCCTCTTGAGACGGCCGCCATGGATCTAAAGATATATTTTGTATACTACATTGCTTATTGTATTCTACTTAACATACCCTTTCATTTGATACCCATGTTGAGGTGGTTGTGAAGAAAATGGTAATCCGGCCTCTTGAGACGGCCGCCATGGATCTAAAGATATATTTTGTATACTACATTGCTTATTGTATTCTACTTATCATTCCCTTTCATTTGATACCCATGTCGAGGTGGTTGTGAAGAAAGTGGTACCCCGCCCTCTTGAGACGGCCGCCATGGATCTAAAGATATATTTTGTATACTACATTGCTTATTGTATTCTACTTAACATACCCTTTCATTTGATACCCATGTTGAGGTGGTTGTGAAGAAAGTGGTAATCCGGCCTCTTGAGACGGCCGCCATGGATCTAAAGATATATTTTGTATACTACATTGCTTATTGTATTCTACTTATCATACCCTTTCATTTGATACCCATGTCGAGGTGGTTGTGAAGAAAGTGGTACCCCGCCCTCTTGAGACGGCCGCCATGGATTTAAAGATATATTTTGTATACTACATTGCTTATTGTATTCTACTTAACATACCCTTTCATTTGATACCCATGTTGAGGTGGTTGTGAAGAAAATGGTAATCCGGCCTCTTGAGACGGCCGCCATGGATCTAAAGATATATTTTGTATACTACATTGCTTATTGTATTCTACTTATCATTCCCTTTCATTTGATACCCATGTCGAGGTGGTTGTGAAGAAAGTGGTACCCCGCCCTCTTGAGACGGCCGCCATGGATCTAAAGATATATTTTGTATACTACATTGCTTATTGTATTCTACTTAACATACCCTTTCATTTGATACCCATGTTGAGGTGGTTGTGAAGAAAGTGGTAATCCGGCCTCTTGAGACGGCTGCCATGGATCTAAAGATATATTTTGTATACTACATTGCTTATTGTATTCTACTTATCATACCCTTTCATTTGATACCCATGTCGAGGTGGTTGTGAAGAAAGTGGTACCCCGCGCTCTTGAGACGGCCGCCATGGATTTAAAGATATATTTTGTATACTACATTGCTTATTGTATTGTACTTAACATACCCTTTCATTTGATACCCATGTTGAGGTGGTTGTGAAGAAAGTGGTAATCCGGCCTCTTGAGACGGCCGCCATGGATCTAAAGATATATTTTGTATACTACATTTCTTATTGTATTCTACTTATCATACCCTTTCATTTGATACCCATGTCGAGGTGGTTGTGAAGAAAGTGGTACCCCGCGCTCTTGAGACGGCCGCCATGGATTTAAAGATATATTTTGTATACTACATTGCTTATTGTATTGTACTTAACATACCCTTTCATTTGATACCCATGTTGAGGTGGTTGTGAAGAAAGTGGTAATCCGGCCTCTTGAGACGGCCGCCATGGATCTAAAGATATATTTTGTATACTACATTGCTTATTGTATTCTACTTATCATACCTTTTCATTTGATACCCATGTCGAGGTGGTTGTGAAGAAAGTGGTACCCCGCCCTCTTGAGACGGCCTCCATGGACCTAAAGATATATTTTGTATACATTGCTTATTGTATTGTACTTAACATACCCTTTCATTTGATACCCATGTTGAGGTGGTTGCGAAGAAAGTGGTAATCCGGCCTCTTGAGACAGCCGCCATGGATCTAAAGATATATTTTGTATACGACATTGCTTATTGTATTCTACTTATCATACCCTTTCATTTGATACCCATGTCGAGGTGGTTGTGAAGAAAGTGGTACCCCGCCCTCTTGAGACGGCCGCCATGGATTTAAAGATATATTTTGTATACTACATTGCTTATTGTATTGTACTTAACATACCCTTTCATTTGATACCCATGTTGAGGTGGTTGTGAAGAAAGTGGTAATCCGGCCTCTTGAGACGATCGCCATGGATCTAAAGATATATTTTGTATACTAAATTGCTTATTGTATTCTACTTATCATACCTTTTCATTTGATACCCATGTCGAGGTGGTTGTGAAGAAAGTGGTACCCCGCCCTCTTGAGACGGCCGCCATGGATTTAAAGATATATTTTGTATACTACATTGCTTATTGTATTGTACTTAACATACCCTTTCATTTGAAACCCATGTTGAGGTGGTTGTGAAGAAAGTGGTAATCCGGCCTCTTGAGACGGCCGCCATGGATCTAAAGATATATTTTGTATACTACATTGCTTATTGTGTTCTACTTATCATACCTTTTCATTTGATACCCATGTCGAGGTGGTTGTGAAGAAAGTGGTACCCCGCCCTCTTGAGACGGCCGCCATGGATCTAAAGATATATTTTGTATACTACATTGCTTATTGTATTCTACTTAACATACCCTTTCATTTGATACCCATGTTGAGGTGGTTGTGAAGAAAATGGTAATCCGGCCTCTTGAGACGTCCGCCATGGATCTAAAGATAAATTTTGTATGCTACATTGCTTATTGTATTCTACTTATCATTCCCTTTCATTTGATACCCATGTCGAGGTGGTTGTGAAGAAAGTGGTACTCCGCCCTCTTGAGACGGCCGCCATGGATCTAAAGATATATTTTGTATACTACATTGCTTATTGTATTCTACTTAACATACCCTTTCATTTGATACCCATGTTGAGGTGGTTGTGAAGAAAGTGGTAATCCGGCCTCTTGAGACGGCCGCCATGGATCTAAAGATATATTTTGTATACTACATTGCTTATTGTATTCTACTTATCATACCCTTTCATTTGATACCCATGTCGAGGTGGTTGTGAAGAAAGTGGTACCCCGCCCTCTTGAGACGGCCGCCATGGATTTAAAGATATATTTTGTATACTACATTGCTTATTGTATTGTACTTAACATACCCTTTCATTTGATACCCATGTTGAGGTGGTTGTGAAGAAAGTGGTAATCCGGCCTCTTGAGACGGCCGCCATGGATCTAAAGATATATTTTGTATACTACATTGCTTATTGTATTCTACTTATCATACCTTTTCATTTGATACCCATGTCGAGGTGGTTGTGAAGAAAGTGGTACCCCGCCCTCTTGAGACGGCCTCCATGGATCTAAAGATATATTTTGTATACATTGCTTATTGTATTGTACTTAACATACCCTTTCATTTGATACCCATGTTGAGGTGGTTGCGAAGAAAGTGGTAATCCGGCCTCTTGAGACGGCCGCCATGGATCTAAAGATATATTTTGTATACGACATTGCTTATTGTATTCTACTTATCATACCCTTTCATTTGATACCCATGTCGAGGTGGTTGTGAAGAAAGTGGTAAACCGCCTTCTTGAGACGGCCGCCATGGATCATTTTAGTTTCAATAGCGTCATGGCCTACCTATTGTTTGACAGCTGCGTAAATTTGAAATTTTCATTAAATGTAATGATTCAATTTAATGACAATTTTACATTTGTCAAACAATAGGTAGGCCATGAAGCTATTGAAACTAAAATGAAGTGAAAATTCCTAAAATTACCATTTTTTTTTATTTTGCAGCTGTTTTTTTGGTTAAAGGTATAAAAAATAGCCTACGACCTATTCTCAGACCTACCAAATATACACAAAAAATTTCATGCAAATTGGTCAACCCGTTTCGGAGGAGTACGGTAACAAACACTGTGACACGAGATTTTTATAGATATATATATATATATATATATATATATATATATATATATATATATATATATATATATATATATATATATATATATCTATATCTATAAAAATCTCGTGTCACAGTGTTTGTTACCGTACTCCTCCGAAACGGGTTGACCAATTTGCATGAAATTTTTTGTGTATATTTGGTAGGTCTGAGAATAGGTCGTAGGCTATTTTTTATACCTTTAACCAAAAAAACAGCTGCAAAATAAAAAAAAATGGTAATTTTAGGAATTTTCACTTCATTTTAGTTTCAATAGCTTCATGGCCTACCTATTGTTTGACAAATGTAAAATTGTCATTAAATTGAATCATTACATTTAATGAAAATTTCAAATTTACGCAGCTGTCAAACAATA